>JADOBS010301750.1:0-12619 GCA_015708375.1 Cydonia oblonga
AGTCAGATGACTCGTTTTAATCCTTTGGTCCTTCAAGATATTAATATTTTAATAAACAGTACATAGTCATATTTGACTCCATCTCCAACAAAGGAGCAAAGGATCATATGGCTCGTTTTAACCCTATCACAAAAAACTATCTTCAACCGAGGGACAAACATAATTTATTATTTAAATTTAAAAACTACAACTTAAATTTAAAAAGGGGAGAAAATTATGGAGAAATAGTGTAGGAATGACTTAGATACTTATAGGAAAAAAAGGGGAATGTTTTAAATTCATTAAAAAGAAATTTGGCCCAAAAAAATAAATTTGAATCCAACAGTAACTAGCAATTGGATTCAAATTTTTGGCCTACTATTCGTGTCGGTTATAACTAACACTATTGCTCTTATTCATGTTGGTTATATCCGACAGCTTTAAGCAAAAATTTTGGCCAGCCCTTTGGCCCTTTCAGATTCCATGGGACCCATGAGCACTCTAACCTAACCCTCGGTTTAAGGCGGTTTTCGAGCTATTTTCGACTCTCTAACCCTCTAGACCTTTCGGTTAGAGATGGCCTTACTTAATTTGATAAAGTACCGAAATTCAACAACAAACCCCATGCCAAAAGTGGCAATGCATCAAACCTATCCATTGACTCTCAGGTCATCTCCAACCGAAGGCTGACTAGAGGGCTCATTTTAATCATCTGGTCCTCCAAGATATTAATATTTTAATAAACAGTACATGATCATATTTGCCTCCATCTCCAACCGAGGGTCAAATGGCTATAATATGAAATGTGAAGAATTGAAATAAAATAAGGTAAGACAGTATGAAATGGTCAAAGGGCTAGGACCAAAAAAGTTCCTAAACCCTAAACCTAAAGTGGCCTGAAAGCCTTAAAATGAGTTGAAAGAACAAAAAAAAAAAGGCTAGCCAGCCGGTTAGCCCTCTGACCTAACCCTCGGTTGGAGAAGATTTTCGAGCTATTTTTGATCCTCTGAACCCTTCGGTTGGAGATGACCTCAGTCATCATTTGTTTCAACATTCTCACGTACAACGTGATTAATTTAGAACAGACACTTGCCATCCCCTTACTTCTCCCATAGAAAGAGTGATTCTACCAGGTACCCGACCAAGAGAAACTTCTCATTGGTAAATCGAGTTTAAGAAAGAATAAACAAGAACTTAGGGCTGTTAATTTTTCGACTGGGATAAAACACTTGTTTAACCTAAACAATAACTGTACAAACAACGGCAGTCACTATCTGAAGATGATACAAAGGAATTTACACTTTTCTTCGGTGATGGTGCTCATATGAAGCAGACCGTCCAGTTATTTCCTACCGCCAAAAACTTCACATGAGATTCACAACAGCCGGAAACCGATTCTGAACAAAAGACCTGCACCTCCGCAACCATGATATTGCCCGATCCTTGAATTACGGCCCAACCATATAAGTTTTTTCATCACCTTTCTAATAAAAATGGGGGAGGAAAAAAGGATTGCGTAAATAGACTGAACTCAGAGAGAGAGAGAGAGAGAGAGAGAGAGAGAGAGAGAGAGATGATACAGACTAAACAGAATATGCATATACATGATTTTAGAGTTTCTCCTACTCAAGGAAACGACGACGAATGATGCAAGTATTTAACTGTAACCTAATGTGTTGGATCTACACTGTACACAGGAATACATCGTATGCATGCCCAAAGCCTTTAAAACCTTTGAATTGAACTTTCATGAGTCACTTCCGCACAAGTAGATATAAAAAAAAAAGATCGTCCACGAATGTCTATTATAAAAGTGACAGATCCTGTTAATTTGACAATTTCATAAAGCTCCAAAAGAGGAGAAAAGCTTCTTTTGAATCACAATGCATAGAGCCGACGTGAAAATGATGGCCAAAAAAATTCATTGAGCAATGCAATTAAGTAACTCAAAATGAAAGTAGAGATCTTTCTTTGTTGTAAAACTTACCAATGGGAGCAAGTTCACCCAGCCACATTGCTTAATTCTTCTTAAGTGCAGGTTTGCGTTTAAGTTCCGCTTTGAGTTTTCCCAACTCCTTTCCTTGTTGCTAAAACAAAATTTGAAAGGAGAAAAAAGTCATTTGAGATGGTTTGGCAAAGGAAACAACACACAGAAACATTAAATAACATATTATTCAAACACAATACAATATATTGTAAATGACAAGGAATATTTCCAAGACCTTATATAAGTTCCTCCACAAAAGATCTGATCTTTCTTGTTGTAAACACCACTCCATTGCCATATCGTATTCAATAGTGTTGGGCTGGGAACAATGCGAAGTAGATATGGCTTCTTTCTGGATCCAAAAAGGAAAAAACATAAACATGTAGATGATAAGGCTATGAAAACAGAAACAAACAATACCAGCTTTATAAGCTTGTGTTTCTCGTATATGTGTTGATGCTTGTAGAAAGAGAGATGCAACTGTACCATTTCCCGTGCATTTTGGTGCCGTAGTTTCTCAATAGTAAGATGACCAAAAAAGGGTGCCTTCTTTTCTGAGGAACAAGGAGTTCCAAAGCTGCCAACAAGAGGCCTACAAATCGTATAAAAACTATGTATCATCATGTGAACCACCCTATTTGCAGAAATTAGCTGTATATAAAGTAAAAGTTGATAATCACATTGAAATTGACAGAAGCTCGTCTCCTTCGTCAATCAAAAACAGTTAATTAACAGAACATAGAGAAAAAAATACCACCTAGTGAAAAATTCTTACATGTCAACTGCTTTGAATTGATAAGACAGAAAAATAGGATACAACAGAAAAGATTACCAGTAAGTCATAAGAAAGGACTTCAAAATAAAAAACTTGGTATGCGGAGTATTCTAAATTATTTAATGGGGAGTGGAACAGAGAAACAAGGAGAAATAAAACAAGATATAGGAGAGTAAATAGCAAAAAGATGCATCATGCTGTAGAGCCTGATGACACGACCTATGCTAGAATATTAGCCAACTACAAACCTTCCATTTGACAACAATAAACATCCCTTATCCAATTCTCTAACAACCTTTTGTGCTGCTTCCCTAGTTTTGAGAATAACAAGAGCTTGTCCTACAATATGAACAAACAAATAACTTAGAATTAGACTATGAGCGTAATTTCATCCATGTTGTGTTTACAAATAAATATTATCATCTGAAAACAAGACCAAGTCAAATTTTCTGAGAAAATAGATAGGAGAATAAATATAAGATTTAAATACATTATCCATACCATAGTGAGGACTAGAATTTGCGGTCCGCTGAATCATCTTAGCCGTGCAGCTCTCCTTAAAACCATTCCATACTATGTCCTGAAATGTAATACATAAGATCAAATGAGATGTTGCTCTAAAGTAGAAAACCCAACACACAAGTGGCAGCCTGGAGTTGACAATGATGAAAAATTGGACGAGTACAAACACAACTACATACTGCATTAGGACATTTAGTTCAAAATCTATACTCCAAGTAATAACAGCGTTTGCAACTAAAGCTCCAATGCGACTGTTACCTCCACTTGCGCCGAAGTGTATGCTGGATCCAAATTCTGGAGCAGAACAAGGGTGCCTTGCTCATGTGCAGCCTGAATTCTATCCTCCCAAGGCTGACATTGATAAAAGACATTTCATCAGTCCAACATGGCCCTCACTACCATCCACATTAAAACAGGCTGTGAGTCACCTGGGCCTATTCCCGATTGTAGAAGCGGAAAGGAGAATGCAAATCCCTTCTAAGTTCGTCTCACTTACGGGAAACAAATGTCAATTTAAAGGAACTTCTCTTTTAACTTTTTTTTGGTGAAAGTAATTACTAATTGAGGTTCAAATTGAGAACACCCCATTATGTTTCCTTGCCCCTAGGCAATAGAATGGAAGACAGTTTCAAGGCCTTACAGGTGCAATGCACTAGAATCAAATTCAACAATAGACAAAAAATTGAGATTCACAAGCAAAATTAACAATTAAAACCAAGAATAGAAGTGAAAATGAACAACTCACAAATCCCTTGAACCATGTTCTTCTGTCCTGCAAGAATGAAGATGAGCAACTGTAAGAACTAAATACAAGGTTAACTTTTTTGGAATCTTTATGTTATCATTTTGGAAGAACTAGGCATTAACAACATAAAAGAACTAACAGTAAACCTGACTACCAAACCCTCAACAGGTGTTTAATAAGCACTTGTAGCCAAAGCGCTTTCTAAACAAGTAGTTCCAAGTGAGCTTTAAAGCGCTTGCGAACAACCAAAAAACTTCTTCAACGTTTGGTAGAAAAAACTTAAAAATGCTTGTGGCTTATAAAAGCACTTATGAGCCTAGTATTGAGGGTGGACGTAGGGTGACTTACACACGAGTAGGCTAGGTCCATAGTTTGAAACCATCTAATGTGAAAAAAAGAAAAGATTAATGAGTATAAAATCACTTATGAGTAACCATGCTTCCTAAAAATGAAAGTGCCCTTGGTTATCTAAAAATGCTTTTATCCATTCTAAAAGAAGTTCCAAATGAGCCCTTAGGCCCCGTTTGTTTGGCCTCCTTAGCTAGGATTTGCTTAGTTATTGTCCTAGTTCCTTGTTTGGCGCGGTTAAAGGACTAGTTTTAATGAGACTAAGTCGGACGAGCCTTTGTGCCTCACCACTAATATCGTGTGAAAAGTTGGGATTAGCAATCCATGTTCATTTTCCCCATCGTTTTCACCCATTTCAATGAGAATCCTCTCCATGAACTTCCACTCAGTGGTGAAGGGCTGCGCATGATCTTGAGTGCCTTGTCGTCCCCGCCACTTAAGAGCTTCCGCTGCAAAAAGGCATCGATGGCTTCTAAATTCGAACCCATACGGACAAAGGCGATGAGGATTGGTTGTTCTCGTCATCTGTGACCTAGGTGGATGTGGGAGTTACCTAAGAAAAGGGTGCGATGGTGCTCGGGTAGGAGGAGGCTATGTTTTTGAGGGATTGGAGGGATTCGATCTGGGTTTCAAATGGGATCCAACAAGTAAATGATCGAGTTTAGCTTTCGTCTGGACTTCCGGGTTTTTCATCTTGATCTTCCAACTAGTTATAAATGGGATTGGAGGGATTTGATGTGTTTTGCCTTCTAGAGCTCTCCAACTTCTTGAATTGGAAGGAGAAAAAGAGGAAGAGGGGAAAGACAAAGTGGCACAAAGAAGATGAGGGAGAGGTTTAAAGAGAGAGGAAGAGGTTTCTATAAAAAAAGAAAAAGATAGAATTAATATCAAAATACTAATAGATATGGATTAAATAATATAATATTAGAGTTTGTATAATTATCCTGATTCTTAGTACGACACTGCACCAAATGCTTAACTAAGTCAGTCCAGCTTAGTCTATTCTAAGTCAGTCTAACTAAATCCATGAAGCTAGTCTAGTCCGATTTCGTCGATGTAACAAACACACTCTTAGTGTTCTAAATGAAAGGAGCACAACAAAGAAGGAAACAAGTAAAAACTACTTTCAACCCAAGAAGGGTTTCACCACGTGGACACTAATCAAATTTAGCAAGGATGAGAACAAGGCAGATACCTCAACTACAAATAAAATAGTGGAACATTGTTGCCATTACTATAACTACTGGTGAAATAATTCATGACATGAACTCGCATGCAACATTTGGGAATGGTTCAACTTCATATATTTGAACTCCATAAGTTTCAAAATTTACCATAATTCTACATAGCAAGAACACGAAAAAAAATTGACGCGAATGGACAATTTGGAGAAGAAACATTGTTAAGTCATGAAAGAAGCATTGCAAATTTGAAGTTTGGTTGATGATTTGAAATTCCTTGAAAACGTTGGTAGTTTGTGATAGCCTTGACATTATTCATTTAGAAAAGTAACCAATGTTGGCAAGGCATGAAGCAATTCTTGTGTAGCACATGACACACAATGTCCACCCGACCACAATTAAGTTAAGTACAAACGAGAGTCAACTCGCCATAGGTGTACAATGAATGAGTGCCAATTCTTCGAGTAGAACTCAATTATCGAATGCTACAATCAAGTGCCAATTTGTGCCTTAACCCCAACATCCTACCTTTCCATAATTAGAGCATCTCCAAGGATATGCAATTGCGAAAACATAACTATCAATCTTCTCCAAAGTATTTAATGTTCCAAAATCAACGCTAAAAGTAGTTCCAATTATGACAAAACCTAAGGAGTCGCCAAAATTTCGCATTGGAAAAACCCTCAACTATGAGAGATAGGATATATGGACACTCCACCATATAAACAATGCATGGTATTTGTAAGACCCAAAGAAAAAAACATGCTAGAAATGACACCAATATTCGACTTCATCTGGGGAATAACGACAACTCACGCTCTCAATAAGGGAATCATTTGGACTAGAATGAAAAGAGGAAAGAATGGCATTACTTACAACATTGGGACGTCGAGTAACTTCTTGGCCATCAACATTTTCGGCCATACTTTGAGATTGTGTAGGAGGTACTTTAGGCAACTTGCCATCAGAAAGTGCCATGGCTTTCTCATCGAGCTTTATCTTCTTGCAAGACTCTTCATTTGGTCCACGAGAATCCTCTACATGTTTGACTTTACGTTGAGATGCTTTAGGCAACTTGCCATTGTTGCCTTCGGAAATGGTCATTGCCTTATCATCAGGCTTCATCTTCTTGAGAAGGGCATTGTTTGTTCCAAGAGAATCCTTTGCACGCTTAAGTTTGGATTTATCATCAAGAGCAGAGGTAGTCGGTGATAAAACTTTTGTAGCATTCACACACTTTAGGTCACTACTTTTGCTTTTGTCATTGGGCACTTCAATCAAAGTGTCAAGCTTTGGCTTTTTAGATTGTCCATGGTCCACTTCAACAGGAACCTTTAGGGATACAACCTTTGTAACATTCATACACTTCAGGTCACTACTTTTCTTTTTGTCATTGACCGCTTCAATTGAAGTGTCATTCTTCGCCTTCGGATCACAAACATTGGTACAGTTTTTCTTTCTTTCCACCTCCGCATGTATTTGCTCACTACCTTTACTATTATCAAGCTTCGCCTTCTTGGTTGGCCTATTATCTGAATCAACGTTATCCTTAGTGAACGTCACTTTTTCTTCCACTTCAACTTGTCGTGCATGAACTTTACCACACTTAACCTCACCTTCATCACTTTTAACTTCAGAACTGAACAAGACCTTGAGATTTGACACATGTTCCCGTTTTTCATTCATTTTATCCTTTTCATTTGAATTTAAACCTACACCATAAGCAGGTTTTTCGACAAGTGATGGTTTATGCTTAACCAAATCACCATTTTCTAGTGTTGACGAATCAACAATATTTCCATTTGTCTCAAAAGTGATATTTTCTTTAAATGAGTTTTTGTTTGATAGAGCCATTGTTTCATTACTTGCTATGGAATTCCCACAAACTTCATTTTTTCCTAAACCAACTTTCAGAACGCCACCAGGCTTCTGAATATCCTTTCTGTTAAACATGAATTTAACTGCAACAATTACATAAACAAAGATATAAGACTCAAAATATGGAAGTAAACATGTAACTTTAAGTCAAACTACAAGGCTCCAAGTTGATAGATATACATACCATCAATCCCAGCAATTGCTCCCTCTATCTTGTCAGTGATTTTTTGCAGCCCAACATCAAAGGTTCGACGAAACACAAATTCGGCCATTTGAAGCTCTTCATCTGATGGTTGAGGATTTTCCTTGTCCTTTGAAATGCAAAGAACATTGCATTTTCCAGCAATGGCTTCCTGATTTGATTATAAAACTTCAGCAACTGGACCATTGATCTTTAATAGTAGAATATGAAATAATTGTTGATTTATATCCTAACAACATAAAATTGTATTATGGTATCAAAGCATTAGATTTCAATGTTGAAGTCCCTGCATTTGTACCTTCCAACAAAGCTTGAATCCACTAATGAACTCTTGTGATAAGGAGAGTCCCAAGATTGGGGGGCAGTGTTAGAACATAACATAACCGTTGGTCCACATCTTAACTTGTTAAGATTGTGCTACAATGCTATCATAGTATTAAGTCTAAATACAATTCCTACTAACCAAGACATGCACATAATATATTTTTCTAAGTGCTTAGTTTCATTTAGCACAAGAATATTTACAATCAGTTACCAATTGAAACCATTTCTCACTTGTCATATTACCATGTCTATTAGGGATATAACATCTATCAAATACTACCAAAAGTTCAAAACTCAAGTTCAGCCTTAGCATGTATTTGTAATTGTGTGTGAGAGAGAGAGAGAGGGGCAACATGTAATCTGACACAATTTAACTGTCATCACAAGGGGAATGCAAATCTTATTGTATTGCTGGAAATCAAAGTTGTAAGGATTGCCAATTAGAGTCTTTTAAGAAATATAAAAAATAGGAACACTAAGAAGCTTAACAATGTTTCACAGTCCTACTATATCAGAGAAGTAGAATTTGTTGTAAATTAATATTCAAACACGTCAACCAATCTATAAAAGAAAATGCACAGTTTAGTCAACTCGGTGAAAAATGAAGTGAAAAATTAACGACAAACTTGGCAGCAGAACGAAGAAAAGAAACAATAACATTGCAAAGATATATAGCATAGAAAGTTCCTGCATCATTATTGATTGAAAATCAGAAAGACTATTTTCATTTAAGCTAGCAAACTATATACCACACCTTTACGTGATCAAGTAATCATTCCATTTCTAACAAATACAATTAATAAAATTAGTTAAGAGCATAAATCAAAATGTAAGTACCAATGGATTAAGATTCGCAAGGCCCACACCATCACCGGATGCCAAAAACAACTCATTCTCAAGTACCTCTTCACCTCCAAGAAAATTTGAAATCTCACAAGGACGAAAAAACCATAGAACTTTAACTTTCTTTGCCTTCTCACCAGTTTCCCATATTTTTATTAGCTTTCCAATCTCAGGCTCAGGTTCATCTTCCTTGTAAAGATAAACGCAATCATACAGCGTGTACTCTTCACCATCAAAAGTAAAAGATTCATAAAACTGAACGTCCTTATTTTTCCCTCCCTTTCCTTTCTTCTTTCCCCATGTAAATTCAAGCTTTTCAGTCCGTGTATCTTGTTCCATATTCCCCCACCAGGCCTCTTCAAAAGCAGACTCACAGTTAACCTGAAAAAGTAGGAAAAACCTATTACCAATATTTCGATAGAACAATTGCCAGTCAATAATGTAAGAAGATAATGATTCCCGAGAACAATTTACACCCAAGAAATCTTTTTTTTCTTTTTTTCTTTTTTTCTTTTTTTCTCCACTACGGTTACCAATCCCGGTTTATCTTAAGCAGAAAACACTACTGCAGTTCAAAGCAATAAAGAGGAATACATTCCAGCGAAGTAAAACTGATTCAGGACAGTACTAAATTTGTCTTATCTTAAGACTTAAATAACTGTTCGATAACAAATCAAGACTTTCTCTCCATAAATTAATAAAACATCTTTCAATTCATACAAAAACAAACCCTAGAATCCCAGACTCCCAATATCCTGGAACACTAACACTGCACTATCTTGTGCCTCTGCAATCAAAATTACATCCCGAAGACCTCCGAAGGGACAAAAGAAAAAGAAAAGAAAAACTAATTAAATGATGAAAACCACAGATAATTACACATAGAACAATCCCCAAATGCATGAAATTCCAAAAAATCCCCAAAAAATCTGACAATTAAATCAAACGAATAAAACCCAGATACAACCACCAATAAAAGAAACAATTCGCGAGTGAAAAATTAACGAATTAAAAAAATGAGAGGGGCAAAATCGAACCTTACAGCGGCTCTCTGCAGAGCCGAAGATAGTAATCGATGCAATGCTGGTCCTGCAGAGAACTGGAAGAGTGCGAACCCTAAGCAGATTCGCTTTGTTTGTACACTTGTTCTGGTTTCTGATGAAAAACGCGCGCTAAGATGCTGCGCAGGGACTCTTCCTCGTCTCTCCTTGCTCCAATTTATAGAATTTCTCGACTGTACTTGTCTCCCTGTAATTCTTTTTTCTTTTTACATTTTACTTTTATTTTTTAGTGAGAGGCTAATGCTATATTCTATATATTATTCCCTATAATCTAACATATGTTTTTAAATGCTATATATAATAAAAACATTTGTTTTTAGATATCTCTATGATTCTTTTGTATTTTTTGGAGAAGAATACACTTATATATAGAAATGTTTGATGTGATCAGTTATTGTGTTTTTTTTATGTGTCAATTAGTTTATTTTTAAGGCATATGTAATTACTAAAAAAGAATATAAGAGACGAAAAATTATTTTGATTCCTAACTTTGTTATATTTTTTTTAAATAATAATATCTACACTAAGAGAGAGGGATACGCTTAGCCTCACAATGGACTAACAATAATGTGGTTTAAATTTGTTTTTGAAGAAAATCGAACCTAAAATCTATCGCTTACAAGTGTAGAGGAATATCACTAGATCATAGTACTAAATGTTCTTATTAAAATTTAATTAAGAATTAAAAAATGTGGGTTCTATTAGGGGCATCTATGCTTTACTTTGAGTGAAAGAAATCATGGAATAGTGTTTAGTTGTTCAAGTAAGGGACAATAAAGCTTGGTTGTTTATATATGGCATACTTACTTTCAACATGTTAAACGATAAATATTAACCACACACATTTTTTCTCCTCATTTCTCACTAAGGCTTAAAATATAGTACCCTCATAGAGAATAAAGCCTCCATTGATGATGCTCTTATTATAGCTTGTTTACTAATTTGTAAGTAAAATGAGAGGAAGGAAAGAGGAAAAATCATAATTGGATTTTCACATTAGAACTGCTTACTAAACTTTGTAGAATTAGAGTAAACAATATTAATCTATACTATTATTAAGAGTAAATAATATAGAATTAGAGTAAATAATATTAATCTATAGTATTTTTGTATCTTTTGACAAAATGACAATTATATCCCTATTTTTCCTATTTTACTCTCATTTTTTTTAGAAAATGACAATCATATACCTATTTTTTAATTTTAACCTCACTTTTTATACATAATATTTACATAAGGAGGACAAAATAGTAATTATAAAGAAAAAAAATATGCGCTTATTTAAAGAAATTAAAAATATGCGCTTATTAAAAGAAATTATCTCATCATCATTATTCCATGCTCTTTTTAAAATTTTAAAAACTAATCACACTCCTTAATCAATAACAAAAACTAAAATAAAATTATTCACACACACAAAATGTGTGCTCATCTGCTAATTTCATATAAGCTATCTACTGATTCATCTGTATCGAAATGAAAATCAATATAATTGAAGCATCAAATCAACTTTGACTTCACCTCTTCAATAAACTCGATCCGAGGAAATCTACCATCTATACACACGCACATGGGAGATGACATGCATTTTGTCCCTTTCGTCTTGTCATTTAAAATTTTGTTCTTTTTCTTTTTCGAGTATCTATCAGTTTAGATTTATTTATTTATGGGATATGAATTGCAATTGCTTCTATATAATTTGTGAGATTTGTTGGCTTCTGCCTTGCTAAATGTGAACTCTTCAATCTGTGGTGAAGGAAGCTGCTATCGATGAGGTATGTGAAGCTTTCAAAGTGGGCAGAGGTATGGTGCAGGCCTTACAAGAGAATGCTGGAAGGTTTGCATTTTTGGTAACCATGTTTTGTGAGAGGCTTGGATGGCATGATTTCGAGGGCTTGGTTTGCAAGTTCCAAAATCGTATTTCATTTGGAGTGAGAGCAGAGAATGTAGAGCTTACTACAATTCCATATATGATCAATGCATGTCAACTACAGTTACATTCGTAATCTCCTTTTGATACCTGACATATGCTCAACAGTAATTTTTATATATTTATATGGAAATGGTATGTGTTGATCTGTAGGGTTCTTGAGCAAGGGCACTCGATAAGCTGGCTTGCGTACTCCTTTAGCAATTACTGAAGCGTCCATCCCTGAAATAGTCAAAGCTCTTTTTGAATCTTCATCATGGAATGAACAAGGTGATGCATACAAGATTTTAATTTTTGTACACGGCTTCTCAGTTTCCTATGATAAGTTCCTGGTATATGATATCTTAATATCATCTAATGTCCTGATAAGATCATGTTCTTCTAAACTATGTTTGATTTGTGATGGTTACCAGGACTATTAAGAGATAATTGTTTCTTAGCTTAGTTCTTAGCATTTCTTTGCTTTGGAGACATTCTCAAACCCCCAAGTGTGTTTCTTAGCTTGTTCCATGCATTCTCTTTGACCTTTAAAAAAGGAATTGAGTCTAAGTAACATTACAAACCAGTAACTACAGAAAAGAATTCTGCCTAAGAAGGCAAATTTTAGGGTGTGATAACTTATGCAAAGACCTTTTTCTAAACGCGACAATCTTTCTGGTCGTTCAATGAACTGCACAATGGTACTCTTTCCAGTCAAGTATGTACAACAATTAGTTTTCTAAATGCATGTAAGTTTGCTCAGATGCATTTGCTTCACATGCTTGTTTGCCAGCGGGATTGTGATAATTTTTGTTCGTATGGATGGTTCTAGCTCTATAGTTTATGTACTTTATTTTATGAAGAT
>JADOBS010301751.1:0-12620 GCA_015708375.1 Cydonia oblonga
AAGAAAAAAAAAAGGAAAAAAAAAAAAAACAAACCCAAATATGGGAAGAAGGAGGAAGAAGAAGAGGAAAAAAAAATCTGGGGAGAAGAAGAAGAAAAAAAAAAAGAAAAAGATAAAAGGTTTTTATTTTTTATTTTTTATTTTTTTTAATTTAATATTTTTTAAATGACACGTGGCGTTCAGTTATTGTCTACGTGGACGCCACGTCATCAGTTAACGGAATACTTAACGGTTTGACTAACGGATGTATGAGCATGTCCTAGAATTTACACTTTAGGTACAACTCTGGGACGAAAAAAACTTGATGTACTAAATGTTGAAAACCATAAAATTTTAGAGTAGTAAATATACTTTAACCCATTCTTTTACGTTGACAAATTGAGCATACTAAAACTTTTCCGACCATAAAAAAAAAAAATAGAAAATTATTATGGACGCTTCAAATCATTTCATACTCCTTTAATTTTCTTCATATTAAGAACGGAGAATGAATATTGAAAATGTCAGTAGCAACTTCCAAAATCAAAGGACAAAAATATGAGATTTCTTTGGGTTTGAAAAGACTATTTTAATCTTCACGGCAGATATATGAAAGTGAGACCCGGGAAAGTGACATCCAAAGAGGGACAATGTAGTAAATTGAGCAAAATCAAGAGGCAATTTTGTAATTATGTTGTAAGAAAAAAGAACAATACTTGACTACTTCAAAATGAGTAGGAACTCCTACTCAAAACTCTTAGTGATTTAATCACGGATCTTTGTGCTTATATCAGAACCGTTCATATTATGAATCATACTGTAAAGATCATATCTGCAAAAAATAAATTAAAACTAAAGTCGTTTAGTCAATCTATTGTAGCAAATACATAAACGGTTCGTAATACTTTTACCAATATCGTTCATTTGTTTTTAAACAATTTGATGACTAAACAACCTTAATTTTTTGCAGATGCGATATTTATAGGGTGATTTATAATATGACCGTTTCTGATTATAAACATAAAATTATATAAATTAACAGCGAACAATTTTGAAAATTTTTGAGTAAAAGTTACTACTCATCTGTAAGTCGCCAAATGTTGTTCATAAAAAAAATAGTATAATAAAATTGAAAGATCGAGGCCCCAGAAGGTCGACATCGGGATTGGACGGAGAAAAATCATATAAAGAAAAGGATGACAGCATAAGGGGGCCACCACAGAATTTTCGCCGCAATGCGTACATGCTGAACCAATTTTATACGGAAGATTCTTTTTTCTCCACCCCCCGCCCCCCCTCAATTGTAGTTTATTTACAATTTAGGCTCATAAGTTTTTATATTTTCAAAAAGGTAATTCATTTCCTTAGCTATCGTTCATGAATCATGGACAAGATGATGAAGAAAAATAAGACTAAAATAAATATGTTTTGGGTTGGAAATTAGAGGACCACCACCTTATTAATCATAAAAAAGATATAGTTATTTGGTACGTTTATTTGCTACAAACGACAATAGAAAGAAGAGAACTAAATTGAATTGAAATTCGAACCTGAATAAATATTTTTAACTGCTTAAGCTGCAAGTTGCTTCGTTTGAAAATGGTTTTCCCATTATCAAATTTTAAAATAAAGAAATGTCAACTCATTTAGGTTTAAAATTTATCCACAAGTTTTACACATTGTTCTAAAAAAAAATTTGTCCCAATTAATCTCTAGGCATTTGAAATTAAGAAAGAGCGCCCGCCTAACCCACGTAGACTCGTCTAGGTTGTGATTCTCACTTAAGCAGAAAATATAGGATTTCATTTTGCATTTTATTTTTCAATAAATTGCAAGAAACTTGTTTAATAATATTTTTTAATACTTTATAATTTATATGTTATTTTATTTTGTAGCGATATATAATTATGTATTTTAAGCATAAGTAAATATTTATTTATATGTTATATAATAAATTTAACTAAAATTTGAAAAACAGTCTAGATGCTAGGCTCATGCCCACTGAGACACCTGGACTAGTCTCCTGCCGGCCGAGACGCCTAGGCTAGGTCACTTTTAGAACCTTAGTTTTACAATATATATGCTTTGTTTCTTTTTGTCACGAGGACGGGGTATTATAGTTTCTTTGCGTACAAGTTGGTGATATCATACGACCAATTTCGAAGAATCTTGACTTCAAACAAACAATTTTCCAATGAGCATTTAAAGTAAAGTATTTAGTGCTTGATTTTTCCCATTGTCAATGTCATGCAGCTTTTTCAAAATGGAACCCAATTATTGTTTATTACAATTTTTATGTTACATATTTTACAATTTTTTATTGCATATTTTAATTAGTGTTTGTTTCTTTGATTTGAAGTTTTTTCATGAGATGAAACCTTGTAACTATCATTTGTGAGGTTTGGCTTTATGTTCCCCTTATTTGTATTTTTTTTTAAATTAAAAAAAAAAACCTTGTAACTAATTTATTAAAGTAATAATTACATCTTTGCCGTGTCAGTTGTTCCTCGAGCACAAATTTTCAATGTGCCTCCATATGCCATTATACGATCTTTTTTCTGGGGATCCTAAGAATCCCAGATTGTGTCCGTTCATCATGCGATCAGTTTTCATTAAGTACTATTTATATTTAATTTAAAATTTTAAAATTTGAAATGATTCATGACCTCATGATGTACGATGAACGGTCACGATTACAGGATCCCTAGAATCCCGAGAAAAAGAATCCAACGAGAATCCTTTTCCGTCATTATACAAAAGAAATGACATTTAAAAAATAAAAAATTTCTCCACTAATATAATGATATGTAGCAATGTAGCATCCACCCCTATTTTATAAAAATTTCTCGCCCTCAATGCCTTAGTCATTACCATTACTAAACGATTATCATTACATTAAATTTTTCAGTTTGGGCCCAGTACACAAACAAATGTCATAATAAAAATAGGAGTAGGATTCTCTTCTTATTTTTTTAATTTCTCCCCTCCTCTTTTATTTGAACCGTTACAATTAAGTCACACCAACATCTTATATAGAGAGAGAAAGATAAAATAGAAAGTATGAGAGGAGGGGAAGGAATGGGAGGAAAATAGAAGGGGAGAGAATCATACTTCATAAAAGTGGTTGAAATTTATTTTTAAGTATCCAAACACTTATATTATAACATTTGATGTACTGAGCTGTATTTTTGACACATTGAAAAACCTCTTCATGATTTGATTGATTAGATTGTCATATTTGGCAACATATTTTGAAAATCAAAAATCAAAACTACTCACACAAACACAAGTTAGAGCGATTTCCGCACATTCGTTTCTTCAAGTTATATACGTACGTTTATTTTCTAATTTTGAGTTTAATAAATTAAAACAGATTTTTTTGTCAGAAAATTAAAATAGTATTTAGAGATACATGTAAACAGATTACAGATGTGTGGAAAGAAATACAAACATGACAAAGACCCTGAATACAAATTTGTCTTTGATGGCACCAAAAAGTATCTTGTTTCATGTATTAACACCAATCACAGTTTCAAGGCAAATCACACTAATCGCAGTTTCAAGGCAGATCATAATTACACGGTGAGACCTATGCACTTCCCAATTAAATCCATAATTATTATAAAATTTCATACGTATGGTTTTATTATAAAAATTTACGTGTTTATATTATAAAGTATTGAGCAACAAATACAAGGTAGTAGAGAATACATAGAAAATCTTACTTTTAAAAGAGTCACTTTATCATTCTCGGTTTTTACTTGTGAAAAAAAAAAACTATATTTTCAACAAAATACTTTTGATTGAGTCTCTTTACAAATGGACCGGGATCAATGAGCCTCTAAAAAAATATGTTGATTCCACGAACAATTCGTAATGCAATTCCCAAAAAATAGGAATTACAGAAAAGTAGTTGATCTTATTTCCATTTATTCTCTTTCACTATTTACGACCTCTTCGGATTCAGAAAT
The DNA here is from genome assembly GCA_015708375.1 of Cydonia oblonga. Classification (NCBI taxonomy): domain Eukaryota; kingdom Viridiplantae; phylum Streptophyta; class Magnoliopsida; order Rosales; family Rosaceae; genus Cydonia; species Cydonia oblonga. Next base: position 3,951 of record JADOBS010301751.1, read on the forward strand.
TTTCTTATTACAAATAAATAAGATATAAGTTTATTTTGAAAGCTAACGTCCAACATGAAAATGAGTCACGAGAGTTTTCCTTGTTATCGGGAAATTTCTACGGGCCCATTGTTAACGGATCATACTTGATTCTTGATAAATTTAGAACCGTGTCTTTTTACCTAATAGAATTAGTCAGTTATAGTGCAACACATCTGTCTACCTGATAGCAATTAATAGCATGTTCATTGTTTTTTTTTATAACAAGAGAGAATATTTACAAACATGAGTTTGTCTAGTTGAACAGAATAATGTGTCTGCCTCTCGCAATCGAGTTGCAATTTCTCATTCCCATAGTTAGGGTAGTGAATATCGTCTTATCACAAAACAAGAGGATATGTGTCACATTATTATTGAAAGTGTTTTTGGTGAAAATTTTACCAAAAACGCTTTTAAAAGCACTTCCAAATGTGTCATAAACCTAAGTATTACCCATTCCTAACTAATGAAAAATAAAAACTTGTATTAAATTCTTAATTAAATTAGGAAAATAATAGTCTAATAACTAATGAATGGTTGTGTGTTTGCTAGTTGCAAGGTTCTAAAAGACACTAGACACTAGTTGGGCGGCGGGTTGGGGTCTAACGCCTGTGTGGGCGCCTAGGCAAATTATGCGGATTTAAGTAAATCTATTGTATTTCATGTAAATAAGTGTATGTTTATAATTAAAATATATATAATTTTATTATAAACTAGAAAATAGAATGATATATATATATATATATATATTATAAAGTATTGAAATATAATGAAAACATGGGGAACAAATATACAATGTGTGTTTATTTAAGTGTTCAATAAGTTTCTTACAATTTATTGAAAACAATAAAATACAAAAGGAAAGTTATCTATTTTCTATCTAAGTGAGTTGCAACCTAGGCAAGTGTCTTGCGGGGTTTGGACGTGCTAGATGGGTGCCTAGATGGTCTAGACGGATGCCTTAGCAGGTCTAAATATCATTTCTTAATTTTTAAATATCTAGGCATTAATCGGAGTAATTACTAACTATTTAGCCCCTAAACGGAACTTATGCGACATCAGGCGGATTTTTATAACAACGGTTGGTTGCAGGAAAATCCGGTTCGCAGAGTGCTGGTGGGGTGTTTGTCTTATTGAATCCCAAATACTTTTGAAGTTAAATATTAAATATATGTTTTTTTTTTGGTTCTTCTTTTCCGGGAACAGAAATGGTGAGAGAATCTAGAGCCTCATAAGACAATGCCAACCCACTTGCTCAAAAATCCAAAAACAAACACAAGAAAATTGAGAAAGGGAGAGACTTTGTTGGGTGTGGACAACTCTCATATCTCTTCTCATGTAAGTTTCGTTGTTTTCTGTGGATTTTTCTTATCTGCTATTTCTCCCTCCCTCCCTCCCTCCCTCTCTCTCTCTCCCCTGCTTTCTCTCTCTAAAATCTTCTAAGAGAAAATGGTCCATTGGATCCGAAGCTTCATCGTTTTATGCTCTTTTTTTTTCATGGTATTTCCAAAATGCCAATACCTATTTTTTATGTTCGAGCTCTGTTGGGGTTCTGTGTTACTCTGATTCCTGATTCATGGGTTGTCCTTGTTTTGCTGTGTTTTCTGCAGCAGAGGAATCCAGAGTCCTGGAATGACTGATTCCTTGATGGGTTTTTGAGGAGGAGCTGGATTAGAAACTATGCATCAAATTTCAGGTGGGTTTTATTTATTTTTGATGTTTTTAATGGTAAAGCTGATTCCTTTAATTCTTCTGATTAGTAAAGGTGTTTCCTTTGATGGATTTGTTGTATTTTCCTTTTCTGTTCCTTTGCTAATTTTTATATTTTCATATGTTTGATCTGTAAAATATGCATCCATGAACTGGGAAACCAAAAGGATGGAATTTTTGACCACATTTTGTCAAAAGATTTTTTTTATTGATTTTGTTTTAGTAATTTGTGTTTCTGGGTTCAGTGTTCTCTGGGTTATTTTATTTTATTTTTTAAATTATTCTGATGTCTTTTGCCTTTTTAAGCTTTGATTTCCGAGTTCCCCTGGAATTTTGGGATATATTTTACTGTGACTTTTACATTCATCTTTCCACCATGTGAGTATATACAAGTTGAAGAAGATCTGGATAAGGGAAAGTATCTTTTGTGCTCCTGACTAGTGAAATGAATAAAAGTTACTGTGTGTGTGATTCTGAGTTTGTTCTATGTTTTTAATGTTGTTTCCACTTTTACTTATCTGGCGGCTTTTACTGTGTTTTTGTGATTTCTGAGTTAGCGAATCGCTTCAAAGATGCAACTTTCGATCTTCGTAGAGTGATGACATTTTCCTCGTTCCCCTTCGCTTCTTGATGAGCTAAATGATTTCATATTGACTCCCCTACAGGGGATCGTTGTAGCCTAACGGTTTTAAATGTTGGCTTGTCTTGGTTGGTTCCTTTTAAATTTCGTCAATTCATCTATACAATGCAGACTAACCACATTCTGCTTTCTGTACGTTGCATGTTTTCTTTCTGATGGAACTGATAGCGCTTGTGCTCAGTTATGCTTTATTGTGTTATCCAGTAAACTGTGCTTCGCTACATGCAGATTTTCTGCAAATGGGGGCAAATGTCCAGTGTAACAACTATTTCCCAGGATATTACGCCGCAGGGAATCATAACTTAATTGCTAACGACAGTAAAAAGGATCATAACTTATCTCCAGAGCAGCATTTCGGGTACTACAAGGAGTCATTAAAGCAGACAATGCTCAAGCAAGACACAATACTTAGGAATCAGGTATAGTCAACCATTCATGTCGAGAATAATATGCAGCATTTGAGTTTCATTGAGCTTAGTACATTCAAATGATTTTGTCATAACACTTTCTACAACAATTTTTGTTTCGACCACTTGTTAATTCTTCAGCGTGGTTCATTAATGATAACTGGAGTTGCGGCTATAAAAACCATGCTGCTATCCTTTGTTTTGCAAGGATTTTGATTGTTTTGGTTTTTGCTTCAGTTGGTTTATTCATTCTGGCCTGACTATCTTTGGAATTCCCAAATTTTTATAGAAGTCCTAAAAAACTAAAAGTTGCCCGAAATGTCTTCTGTCCATCCAGATTCAGGACCTCCATCTGCTTTATGGAAGACAAAGGGAATTAATGGATGGAATAAGAAGGAATGAATTTGAGAAACATCAGCTGAAGACGGAGGCTTCATGGTTGACTACTGCTTTGTCTCGGAACTCATCTGTTTATGTTCAAAAAACACTTCACGCCCCTTCCTTGCCTTTGGTAAACCCTGCATGTAGTCAAATCTCTGTGTCAGCTGCTGAAAGTATAGAGTCACCTTCATGTTTTGTTCGAGGGAGGAACATACAGACATGCTCTTATCCTACTCAAACTGAAGGCCGTTCGGGAGACTCTGAATTGTTGGAATCCAAATGCAAGAAATTTCAGAAGAACTTTGATCTCGAACTTCCAGCCTATGCATATATTGATGATGAAGGAGAAGGATTCTTAGTAGATGGAAAGGTTTCTGAAGCACCTGAGGTATCAAGTTCTCGTTTGAAAAGATTTCCAGAGGTTTTGTGTAATGGTGATGCAAAACAATTTCTTGGTTCTGAAGATGATACCTCAACTTCTGCATCATTAGAAAAAGATTCAGTTGACTTAAATTATGTGTATAAGCTTGAGAAAGGAACATCTCCTACACCAGGCCGTCAGTTTTTATCTAAGGAACTTATCCAAGACATCCGGAAAAGACAGGATTTTGAAGTTTTCTCAAATGTTCTACTGCAAGAGAGAAAAAGGAAACAAGAGTGGTCATCCACTTATGAGGCTGGTAAGAATTTTATTGCAAGGTGGAAACAAACCTCAAGTTTCTTCATTTTGTTTTTAAAGAACTGCATCTCTTATAAGTATACTTTACAATTAGTTCTAATGCTACGATAATTTATGGTCAGCTTGAATAGCTATAATCACCGGAAATGTTCTTATAATGGAAGCGTTTATCTTTCAGGGAAAAGGAAAAGAACCTTGGATTCTTTTCCTCAAGGTTCTCATGCAGATCAATTTTATCCTTCATCTAGTTTATTACATGAGGAGCTTAAGGCAGCTGAACCTCCACCCTTTCATCAGAGTACCCAGAATTCATGGAGTGGAAGAACAATTTTTGGTCTACAGAAGCCAGGAAGTTATAGCCAATCTGGACCAAGCGGAGCTTCTTCTTTGTGCACGCCATATCAACATATTCCTCAGGGTGAGATGGCAAATTCAGGGGCCTCATGCATTGCTGCTTTAAGAAAACCCATACACGACTTTGCACGGTTCCCAATAGCAGTTCAAGCACTCCCTTCTTTTAACACCTCCATACCGTTAGGTAATAGTTCTAAATCGTCGACGATAAGGCCTGGGATCAATGGTGACAGGTTACAGTTGAAACATGATTTGAGATCTAGCACAAAACATGGCAGTGTCTTCTCTCTTGATGATAACTTTAGCAATGGCTCCCAGTTGGAATCCAAGAATTCAGAGGTCCACCGACCACACATCAGTTTAGGTAATCTGATCTGGACTAATGACAACATAGGGATTGAACACCATGGCATTACGAAAGACGTGTTGGATTCTGCAAGTGTCAAGTCTCGTAAAGATATTAACTTGAATTGTGTACCTACTGGTTGTTCTCTGGATGCCGCAGCTTCCCAGAGTTTCCAAGCAACAACTGGATCAGAAAAGCTCGAAGCTTCTAGTGAGGGGTTGCCTTGGCATAGGCAGAACCATAATGGCAAAACTGACAAAGGATGTGATAATTCAACGCAGGTGGAGGCAAGTGATTCCTCAAGTAAAATAATTCGCGACTCTACTGGCCACCCCTACAATTCCATTCTGAACCCACCTGAAGAAGTCAAGAAAAGAAGAAAAGCTGTGTTACTTGATTTAAACGCGGCTTGCGATTCTGTGCTTGACACAGAAATTGAACTTACAGAACAGGTAGTAGAGAATGAATTTGATGGGAAAGATTTTGGATTTCAAATTGACCTGAACTCATCCGTAACTGGAGATGAGTTTTCACCAACGGACTCTCTCTCAACTGGAATTCTTTTGGAGGCACCTGCTAGTCCCGAAAACAAGGAGTGTTCTCCACTGAGAGGAGAATCAGATGAAAATCAAGTTGAGACACCTTTTCTGTTGCCAGGACAGGATGATCCAGAAAACAATGAGCGTTTTCCGCCAGTAGGAGAATCTGATCAAAATCAAGTTGAGACACCTTTTCGATTGTCAGGACAGGAAGATCCGGGAAACAATGTGTGTCCTCTGCCGATACTAGAATTTGATGAAAACCAAGTTGACAGTACTGCAGCAGAATCTTTGGTTTCCATTTCATCATCCGAGCTTTATACTTGTATCGTAAGCACCACTGAAAAGCCACTTGAAACTTCATGTGCCTCCCTATGTTGGTTTGCTGGGATAGCTTCTTCAGTTGTTGGCGGTCGAGAGAACGAGGGTAGAGTGGTTATCAGCGAGGAGCTTCTACCTGATGGGATGGACTACTTTGAGGTCATGACGTTGAATTTAACTGAGACAAAAGTGGAAGAATGCTGCTGCTGTAGAAGTAATTGCCACAATAAGGAAGAAACTAGTGCCACTTCATTTCGAGATCAGCCAAGGAAAGGCCGGAAAAGGAGGGGAAGGCAGCGGAAGGATTTCCAGAGCGAAATTCTCCCAAATCTTGCTTCCATGTCAAGGCATGAGGTGACTGAAGATCTTCAGACAATAGAAAAGTTAATTGGGTCTTCTGGTAAAACAAGGTCGGTTAGATGCGCAGCTAAACTTGGGTTGGCGAGGGGGAGGAGAAGGTCCAGCATTTCTCCGTCCACTATAACCGAGAATACTTTGGAATCACTGTTGAAGCAGATTGGTGGCACAAGTCAATTCGGAAAAGAGGAGAGAAGAAGTCTAATTTGTTGGGGAGAGGTAACTAGGCGGCGTAGAGGGCAGAGATATCCAGTTAGCAAGCCTTGGCTCATTTCAGGCCAAGTATAGGAAGAGCGATGATAAAATGTCTACATTTATGCACATTTGGTGAGGTTTTTGTGAATCAAATACTGTTTTGTACATATTCTCCAGACCAGAGTACATACATGTGGATATATATACATATACATATACATATATATATATATATTTGGGGTGGAGAAGAAAAAGAAGCCATATTGCAGAATGAAAGTTCATCTTTTTATCAAAAGTACTTTTGTACAGTGCAAAAGCACTTATTTTGTTATCTACCAAACAGCAAACTGCAGCTTTGTAAAAGCACCACTGAATAGTGCTACATACAAAAATCGCTAGTGAATAAAAGCGCTTTATAGAGTTTGACTGCCAAACAAGTCCTTAGCCATTACAGACATGTTGAAGCTGAAGGAAGAAGTGTAAAAAGCACATTGCTAAATATATCTGATAACCAAAAAAAGTCACTTCAAACGAATCTAATCTAATGAGGTATTCAATCCAATGGTTTGTGCTAGACGAGACCAAAATGTGCTTATGAAAGGTGGCCATATTACAAATAACTTGTGGCGTCATTGACATGTTGACAATACATATTGAATAATGTGAGACTCTGGATTATTCAGCTCAACAAACTAATAACCTAATATGATAGCATCCAACTAAAAATCAATTGACTATGAGTGAAAAAAAAACTCGAGATTATATACAATACTTTAATTCATTGATACGAGATTCCAACTCTCAGCAGTTTACAAGTCGACAACTTGCCAGATATTTCGTACAAAGTATGTGAAATTTGATGAAACAAAAATTTAGTTAAGTTGAATTAAGCTTGTCTTTGATTTCAAATATTGATACAAAATCTGTGAAGCATTATTGAAAAACAAAAACAAAAGGATAATACTTTTTTTTTTTTTTAATAATAGTAGCAAAAACTTAGAATATACGCAAACTTGGTGGTCCAAGAAAAAGAATAATAAACTTGGTGGTCCAAGAAAAAGAATAATAATAATATTTGTAGGGTTTCAAAGAGGAAAATCTAAATCTTGAGCCCCAAGTTGAGTAAAATGTGGACTTTGAAGAGCCTCTTGAAGCAGCTCATGATCATCCCACGAATCCCTATATGTTTCCAAGTCGGTTTCAGCATTTCTTAGTGCCGAAAGGCAAAGCCCTTTCCTCCATTCTTCCAAATGTGGGAACCCTATATGATCTCCATATTTGTCACAATACTGCAACAACAAGTAAAACAAAAAAAAGGGTAGAGACCTTAGAATATAAGGCTACAATGAATTTACTAGTTACTTGATAAGTAAATGTGATACAAATAAGTTCGTCGCACGAAAGTTTACCTCAAACTCGGCGATGTCGTGGGTGTTATGCTTTGGAATGCCAGCAACATCCCTTGAGTGGTAGAACTCCTTGATGGACTGCATCATGTCATCCCTTGATGGCAATGTTGTTTTCCCAGAGAGCAGTTGAGCTATCCATTTTGCTTGTGACTCAAAGAAAGGGAACCCTATTATCTAGATCACATTTATGATTAATAAATAACACTTTCATAAAAATTATTAAGTTAGAGCGGAAATTCTATTAACCTTTGAAGCATTCTATATTTTGAAATTTTTAACTGTTAAATTTTTTGCCATTGTATTCTTAACCAAAAATCTATATCCGGACGCATACTAAAAATTTTCGAATTAGAAATGCTTTATTTACCTTTCTAGGAATGCCTATAAAAGATAAAGAGGGAGCAAGTGATGGAGGGAAGGTGTGCTCATACAGGGGGCTCACTCTGTCATCATCCACAGTTACTATTCCTTTGGTGTCAAGAAAGGGGAATGTGTATGAATACCTGCACACAACCCACTTGGAACAATTAATTTATACACCATTTCAAAGCAATGCAACTAGGTGTGGGTCATAATTTGAATGTGGGGACCCACACAAAATCTTTTTAGTCAAAACTCAAAAGAATGTGACTAACCAATCACATATCAAAGCAAGTCTGGCGGTATTTTAAGTCAATCACATAATTTAATTTTTTTTATATAACAGTGCATGATTGATGTAAAATTTTTCAATTTGTCTCAAGTTCCCATTGTAAATATACATATGATTTTGGGTTAGAAATATACCCAGTGCAATATATGATAGTGTCTGCAATAACCCAAGAACCGTCGACAAATAATACCTTCCCATCTTCTTGAAGTGTCTCTATCTGCATTTGGTTGCATTTGAATGTTACATAAAAAGAAAAAGAATTGTATTGAAACCTAGTTTTATTTGCTTATAATCTAATTCTAGAAACTAAACGTGACAGTTAGCCAGTAGAAGCTAATTTCTTGAACCTGGGGACGAAGCTGCAAGTTTTCGTGTTTGGAAATCACTTTTGACAAGCCCTCAGATATGTCAAGAGATTTTCCACTGAGGTAGATTGCCTTCGCCACATCCACTAGTTCCATTGATATATCTTGTCCACTTAGTGAAGTCCCAACCACCACCACAACCTGCAAATAGAGCAAAAGGATCACTTCATCTCTTTGATCTATATAAACTTATGTTAGACAACTGCATTCTCCAAACGCTTTTAATTAAGTTGTCAGGGAATTAGCCAACAATAAATATATATATATATATATATATATATATATATATATATATAT
>JADOBS010301752.1:0-12621 GCA_015708375.1 Cydonia oblonga
CCTCCAAACACTACATACATAATATATATATATATATATATATATATATATATATCATGTACATCCATGTGCATACATATATAGGAAGGATAAGTTTATGAAAATTAGACTTCATTCTCGTTTGTGTCTCGCTTCTGTGGTATATTTTTTTGTTAAATTATTTAATTATTTTAAAGTGATGGTTTAAAAAAAATTAATATGTAACTAACGAGTGGTTACTTTTGTAAATTGAGCAGATTCCTGTTGACATGGTGGTAAACTCAATTATTTCTGCTATGGTTGTCAATGCAAATCAATCTTCTATTGTCATTTACCATGTGGGATCCTCATTCGGAAACCCTATACAATTTTGTGATATTCACAATTTTGTGTACCGACACTTCACCAAAAATCCGTGGGTTAACGAGGATGGAAACACTACTAAAGTTGGCAAGTGTACAATGTTTAGGACTATGTCTTCTTTCCGAATGTACATGCAAATTTTCTTCATGATACCTTTACAGGTTTGTTCTATCTATTTTCTTGACGGTAATGCTATATAATAAAATATAAAGTCCACAATAAAATTGGGATTGCAAATGTGGGTCATCTCATCTGTGGAGAGATTTTTTAACGAATCTAGAATATAAGGTGATACACCACATGTTATAATATCAAAGACATGTAAAATGTACAAGTGAAACATTTCAACATTATTGTCTACTATTATAACACTTGATGTATCATCTTGTATTCTGGGCATACCGTATATTCCTTTCGATTTCATGGATTGTGTGATCATTGAGATTGAATTAATTAATGTCTACTTAATAATCGTTTTTTGTTTGTTATTGATATCACACATGTTAGTCTTTCTCAATTCATTAATTTCCTTTCATATGTAGTCTTTCTCAATTCATTAATTTCCTTTCATATGTTCTTATTTGCATTTTTTGAAGGGATTAAAGTTCGTAAATAAAGCTTCAGGCCAATATTTCGAGGACATATATGTTAGCTATAGTCGGAAACTCACATTGGTGATGCGCTTAGTAGAGCTATACAAACCCTACATGTTATTCAAGGGCATGTACGTATGTTATACTTTTGTAATTACAAGTTCTATCATTTTTCATTATTCAAGGGAATGGAGCAATAATAAACATGTTTTAATTGCAGATTTGATGACAGTAACTCAAAGGAGCTGCAAAAGTTGACAAGTGAGTGTTACATCGACGCAAAGGAATTTAACTTTGATCCGAAATGCATTGATTGGGAAGACTATATTATGAATACTCACATATCTGGCCTCCGAAAGCATGTTATGGTCTAATGATAACTTGAAGAATTGTGATAACAAATGTACCCTTATGCATGTGTCAAGTGCATATCCTTGTATCATTTCCTACCTTATCGATTGTGATGAACATCGTCAATAGTGTTAAGTAATTATAACAAAGTCTCATATTTGCTAAACAAAAATCGTTGTTTGAGTGGGCCTTGTCTCTTGAAGCAGATGAGACGACTGCAAAACATTGTTGTCTCGTCTGAATAAGTCTCAAATTAACGACAATTTTAGTTAAAACCGTTGTCTTATAAAAAAAATGGTGTTTCAGTCATTTCCACATGTGGGAAACGATGATTTTCGCATTCCAAAAGCAACCGCACCACGACTTCTAACAATAGTTGTCATCCCAATATTTACCGTCTTTTCTAACGTTACCTGACAACAGTTTTGAAACCGGCGTAAAGAGTCTGAGTATCGGGAGCTTTATCTTTCAGTGGACATAATATATAGGACAGACTGTTGTAGAGAAAAATCACACAAATGAATAAAATTATGAATGAAATCGACGCGCTTCACCACTTGGAGAAGTTAGGTGGCAAATTTTCATAAATTGTCAAGAGTTGCCGAACCGAGGAAAATCTAGAGGAATTTGACACCCATCCGATGTTTGGCCCACCCATTAACCCATTTAATAACTGATATTGTATACATTTTCTCTAATCAATCAATATAATCTCTCTTGTTTCTTTCTACCAATTCTTTCTCTTCCTCTGTACCAATTCTTCATCTTTTGCAATGTAGTTAACATAGTATCAAAGCCATCAGGCTCTAGCCATGGATTCTGGCGGTTCCGTTTTTCATTAGATTTCATCATTTTCTAGTTTTATTTTCTATTCAGATTCATCTTCTTTCCCTGAGGGATTCTTTGCATCTATAGATTTGCAAATCATGGCCATCTGGACAGGATTGTTTTTAATAGGAGAAAGGGCTTCTTGCTCGCGCTGCCGGATCATAAGCAAAGGATCAGAGTGGAGCTTCCTCCAAGCATCGTTGGCAGATTAAGGCTTTTCCTCGAAGAGAGCTCCCGGCACGATTGGCTGCTACTGCTTGGTGAGGGGTGTCAGTTGAGGTTTCTTTCTTGCTTGGCTCTGATGGTAGACCGGCCATCATGAATGGGCACACTGGCGTCACCATCTTCTTCTTCTTTCTATCGACTGTTTGAATTTTGTCGCTTCCCCTGCTAACCTTTATCCAGCTCCAGGATAAGACGACGTTTGGGTTCTGTTCAGTTGCTCTTGCTTGACTCGATCGTCTCAGAATTTCTCTTCTATGTTGCTGATTGGAAAGTGGGATCTTGGATTGTATTTGTCATCTGCTTTATGCATATATGGTGTTTGTGAAAAGGCCTGAATGAAACTAAATGCCGCGGGAGATATGGAGATTTGGTGCTTTCTTCTTGGTGATCTGTACAAATCATTGTCTGAATTCTTTGGTGGGAAGCTATGGTTGCTGCTGGTCGGTAGATTGATTGGTTTGCTTCATCAACGTTATTTGGGTCAAGATTGAAGTCTTATCAGGAATGTCACTTCCGGGTTCTTCCTAGCTAACTCCACGAAGATGGGTGCAATGAAGCGGCAAGGTCAACACCATGTAGCCGTGAAGTCGACCACAATCAATTTCTTATCGACGTTGCTCTTCTCGAGGTGCTCAGTCCAAGCGGCAACGGAGTAACATTTTTCAGAGCACGATTTTCTTTGCGATATTTGGGTTCAAGATTCTTCAGTGCTTCAAGATCAGTGTTTGTCATGGACTTCATTTGGTCTACTGGATTTTTGAACCATGAACTGTGCAATTTTTATGGTGTCCAATTATGTCTCTCTGCCTCACTGAAATTCTATTGCTTCTTTATTGGGTTTGAATTGTTTAGAAGCTTATAACTGCCTATAATGTTGATTTCTTGGAGTGTCATTCTCTTGGTTAATTTTGGTATCTGGGAAGATTTAGGAAGCTATTAGGAGTGTCATTCTCCTTGGTTGATTTGGTTTCTTGGAGTGTCATTCTCCTTGGTTAATTTTGGTATCTGGGAAGATTTAGAAGGCTATCAGGAGTGTCAATCTCCTTGGTTGATTTGGTTTCTTGGAGTGTCATTCTCCATGGTTAATTTTGGTGTCTAGGAAGATTTAGAAAGCTATCAAGAGTGTCAATCTCCTTGGTTGATTTGGTTTCTTGGAGTGTCATTCTCCTTGGTTGATTTGGTGCCAGTCTCTGTAAAAATTTAGGAGGGCTAATTTGCATATACAGTGAGTGTGTTATTATGGCTTCTCAATTCAAAGTCAAAAATATGTTGGAGCAGAGGTTGTGGCTTTCTTGTTTCCAGCAGGTTAATTCTTGAAGCATGGCAAATATCTTGCTCTCGTAGTTCCAAATCAGTCTCAAATACCTGGCTAGTTCAAACTTCACTGGGATACTCCAAGTTTAGTTTGAGGGGGGAGTAATAACTGATATAACAAAAATATAGTTAGAAATGTATTATTGTAATTAGGTTATATGGCTATATAAGTGATTGTATAGTTATCATTTCCTTAAGTTTAGTTGTATGCATTTTCTCTAATCAATCAATACAATCTCCTTTGTTTCTCTGTACCAATTCTTTCTCTTCCTCTGTACCAATTCTTCATCTTTTGCAATGTAGTTAACAGGGCACACTACAAATTGTGCTCAATCAATTCTCAATCCACCATTCATTCAAATACACACTACACAATCTAGGATCGCCGACCTATCAACAACACTAGTCATAAGGAAACTACCCAAAAATTATACCAAAGCCTACTAAGGCTTACGATATATAGGTTAACGAGAAATACAAATACATGGATGTATACTCAGAGACAAACTTGAGAAGACAATGACGGAAAAACCTCGACGCGGTGCGACTGACCTCGAATACTTAGGAAAACTGAGTGAGTGGAGATAAAAACAAAGATTTTGAAAAGAAAAAAAAACATTATTAAGAACATATTATTAACTCTAAAAATTATCAAGCCTACGTGGCACGCAAGCCGAATAGCTAATGAACTAATTACATCCTTCAGCTGAATGCGGTGCGTGCCAACTTGTCGACCGAGCTTGGTCGGTGAGTAAATGAATGTGGTGGTGGTGGTTTCGAACGCATTGCTGACTTCCTATCCAATCGATTGCGGCCAAGGAAATAACTCGTCTCAACCTTTGGGTTTAGAACCTGAAAGACATGATTGTTAGTCACTACGAAGTTCAAGAATCATCTACACCGGGCTCGGCTGGTCCAATTATATTTGTAAAAATATAAGTGCGTCGAATCGGTATCAGACTATAAGGGCACATACTCAAAGGAGATAGGTGTCTTGACCGTAAAAATGGTTTAGTTGTCGGAGTGCCAAAATCTGAAATGCACTTGTGAATATCCAATCATAAATGGGTTCGACTTTCAATGTGCCGAATGATCTAACCTGGTAACACTTCGCTTGCCGAGAAGTTAATGAGACGACCTTTTCTAACAAGGACTCAGAGATTTCTTACCGAGAGAGACTTGGATAGGTAGTAAACCAAACTCGGAGTAGTGTTTTTTTATAAGCTGGAGTGTTGTTTCTACAAACTGTAAGATGTCACAAGTTGTCAACCACAGAGCCATTTATACAAACTAAAAGGTGTGCTTGACAAAGTTAGGAATATCAATATTTTTCTCAAATATGAGACGGTTTCACGTAGAATGAGAAATTGCGCAAGGCAAACTTGTGTGTTGTATTGAAGGTCCCTCAAATGTTGCAAAACCTCTTCTGTATGTAGGAGTGATTTCATGCTGATTATCCCATGTTGAAGTAGAGTCCTATCTGGGTTGTATTCCTCTGCACCAAACCATCATGATCTCGAAGTAAAGCTCGACCACTTCTACTAGACTTAGGACTATGAACCTAGCCTTCTTTCATGTTTTATTCATTCTAGATCTTGATCATCTATGAAGAATCATTCTTGGGATATTACGAATCTTATCATTGTTCATTCTAATCCTTAACAATTCCATTCACTTTAGGACTAGACTGAATCCAATCCTGATTCTTAATGAATCAAATTATCACGCCCCGATCCCGAGATACGTCCAAGATCAATACGTAACGTCACCACATACCTAACCATCTATCATGTCTCACCTCCAAGACATGACCAAAATACAAATCAAAAGTTGAACAATGTAGTAGCTTTCTTTTGTATCATGGTTGCTCTAACCTTTGTGTTAGACTGCCTACGTACCTTACGACAAGATCAAGCCATTTATAGTTCATCATTAGCAAGAAAATAACATAAAGTTCTAGAATCACTCCATGGAACTCACAGAGCATAATTCACTAGATTCTAGACTACTTAGAGAAACCATATATAATAACCAAGAATTTCATTTCATCCATCACATACATCACACTAAGTTCCAACGACATGTCAATAATCACAAGAAAATAATTGATCCATCCTATTAAGATCAAATATCACTTTACTAAGATTAATGGAGCTGACCACCGTAAGGTTTACCGTATTTAACTATTGAAATCCAAATATCCAGCATTGTAACCCTACGTTACAACCATAATCATAAACCAGAGTAACTTCTATGCACAAGAATCTCGGATTAAAACTAACTCAATGGAAACAAATATGAAATGGAATTCTGAACCAATTAAATGAAATCCAACTAGAAAGTCGTCGCCATCATGGATTTCCAAGCATAACCATAAGCCTAGTCTAATGATATAGGCAGTGATCACCCATTGCGGATATGCCAAGCATGATCACCCCTAAAATCCATAAGGTCCCCCATCGCGAATATACCAAGTATGATCATTTTTATAATTCTAGGTAGTGATCACCCATCGTGGATATACCAAGCATGATTACTCCTAGAATGCGTACGGTCCCTCATCGCTGATATTTTAAGAAAAAACCATATGCATAATCTAGTGGTGCAGGTAGTGATCACCCATCGCAGATTTACCAAGCATGATCACTCCTAGAATGCATTTGGTCCCCCATCGTGGATATACCAAGCAAAACCATATGCATAATCTAATGGTGCATGCAGTGATCACTGATCGCGAGAATACCAAGCATGATCACCCATGTAATATGTCGGTCCCCCATCGCGGATATACCAAGCATGACTATATCATATAGCACTAGGTAGTGATCACTCATTGCGGATATACTAAGCATGCTCACTCTTATAATGCATCTGGTCCCCCATCGCGGATATACCGAGTAGAACCATATGCATAATCTAATCGTGTAGGCAGTGATCACCCATCATGGATATACCAAACATGATCACTCCTAAAATATGTATGATACCCCATCACAGATATACAAAGCAGGACCATCCATGTACCACTGCTACATGGTGCAGTTGCATTTGCGCACAACCTGCCCCTACATCAACACCTATGCTTTACAATGTAAGTAAATACAATATCAATTTTTCATACAACCTACCTCTCATTTATAAGTGAAGAGGAATACCACTTGACCGTAGTGCTAAACGGCACCTAAGATTATACTAGGACCAAAAAAAGTAAATAATGAAAACACAAAGTTAACCAATTAAAGTAAACACTTTCATATAACATATTACACTGGCGACAACAATTTTTCACCATCAACAATTTTTCAACATAATCCGTACACTTGATTGAAGTATACTATAATATGCTATTCGGAGCCACAGCATGCACTCTCGAGTAAGTACACTGGCTAGTGTCCTCCCAAGTACTTCCACCAATTCCAAAATATATTATATCAAGACAAATGAAAGACAAAAGAAACATTAACTTAATCCCAATTTGGGTAATCATTTAAAAACGTACTTTACGACCCCAGCAAGATGGACATTCAGAAAGTAGTCTTCCCAATTTATGCACTTTGGATCAAAGTAAAATATATCTGCCTCTGTGGTGTTTCCTCTTACTGCCATTTGCAGCTTCTCCGTGTTCATATCATTGAAGCGGTATGCAATAATTAGTTCATAGTTAGTTAGGTCTCACAATATGGATCAAAATAATCTTTCAAGACCAATGGCATGAAGAACATAAGGAAAATCACATATAAATACACTCCTTTGAAGAACAAGTATGGCCTGTAAAGCTCCACCAGTCTCATCACAAATTTGATCTTTCTACTGAGATCCACGTACGTGCCCTTGAAGTATTGGCAAAATGCTGCATTAACCACTTCCAATCCCTATTGTGTTGGAAAAATTAGACAAAGAATACAATATCAAAATAGACACAGAGAACTCAAGGGGCTACTTTTACATACTTTTAGAGAAAGTAAAAGGTAAAATAAGATTCGATGGGGAACTTCTAGATGATGGAACCAAACATGTTCTCACGTCGTGCTACGAGTCCCGCTAAAATACTATAGCATGTGCATTCACATCTAATTTCAAACCACAAGCGGTCAACCTCAATTTCATTACACGTGTTATAATTTATATTGACTCGCAATACCACGCCAGCACTTGACCTCACAGTTTTCTTGGTTACGTTCGTCGACAAGCTATGATTGAAAAATATTATTATGGATGCAGAGGAATATGTAGAACCAATTACCTTTAGGAAAAGTAAGTAACGGACAGTCATGTATCTGTGAAAGCTAGCCATGCTGCCCATAATTGGAACCTCGCCAACCTTAACTGGCGTCCCATCTTTATTAATCCATGGTTTCTTTGTGAAGAAATGGACTCCATAATCGTAAAGATTACCATATCTTACAGGATTTCTCCTAGAGGATCCTACTTGATAAATTACTTCACCAGGTTGGTTTGCATGGGGCTGCCATTGCAGCAAGTATTGCATTCACAACCATGTCAGCTGGTATCTGCAAGATGTTTATATAAGTAATATATCATCAAATGTTTTGTAAATGCTTAAGAATATAAATGAAAGATTAGCACTAATTAAGTAGAATTTCTTTTTCTTTTCTTTATTGGGCTAATGAACTTGTTGCCTGACCAACCTAATATTTGTAACAGGTATAATACAACTTCTTTAATGAACATTGTTCAGTTGTTTATATATAGATCGTCATTCTTCCTTATTTGAAGAACATAGTTTGAAATTTATATGAATATATATTTGTAGAAAAGTATGTGCACATGTCAAATTACAATTTTTTACGAGTAGAAATGAATTTTCACATATAGATAGCTACGTAATTTTGTATTTTAATGTACTCAAACCTTGGAGATAAGAGGGTACGAATAGTAACAAAATGAAGTATTTTGTTAACTCACCACATCAACAATTGCCTTAATGTCGCAGAGAAAGAATGTTAATTTTCCTTTAGCATAGCCAACTGCAATGCTATCAATGGTTCTGCATGTGACACAAGTGAACAGATAAAAAAAGTAAATATTTATATGACACCAAAAACTAGTTATATGTTTAAAAATAATAAGAAAGGTTTATTCATATCGACACACCTGATTCCTTCAACCCAACCAGGAAAAGGTTCTTTGTAAGTGCTGGTGATGATGGTAGGGCGAATAATGACCACAGGTAGATTTTCTTTTAGATCTCCTATTAGCATTTCTCCCATTGCCTTAGTAAACACATACGTGTTTGGCCATCCATACTGATTTGCTCTAAGAGAGTAATTTATCAAAAAAGTGCGATTTAGAATTTGCATCGTTTGGATTTCAATATTTTACATAACTACAATTAATTTATCCTACTATAGTTAATAAGAAAGAGGACAAGAAAAGTAAATAAACAAATTTAGATATATAATATTCAGCAGATTTCATAACTTTACAATGCACACTAGGTATAGTTCAGTAGATTTTTCATGAGATAATGATTTTCAGCCACCATTCTCTCGTTCTACACTCTTATTTATTTATATTCACATTGATTTTTTCTTATTTGTTCAAACAAAATTGCCAAGATAAACATGAATGCGTAGAAGGATAAATAAGGTGTATGGAAATCCTTCCTTGTTATAATTCATTATATCAGCTTATTGTGAGACTTAGTCCACTTCTCCACCTCTTAGTGTGGATATCGTTTGTTAAAAAAGAAGTTCGACAAAGAGTTCATGCTTTTGATAAGACTACTAAGACATAGAGTGGTATGTGTTCTTTATTGTATTAACCGTTTCTTCGTAAGATTAGTTTCAAGGGCGCAACTAATCCAGATAGAACTTACAATGTTTGTTGCAAATACATAGCAGAAAAAAAAATTAAAAATTTTAATTGGTAAATGATTAGGAATTAAAAAAGTAAAATGTTATTTCCCCACCCACCATTATTCCCAAAATAACCATAATATATTTTTTTAAATAACTCTAATATATATTTAAATAATATTATAAATAAATAAATAAAAATAGAAAAAAAATATGAAAGAAAATGCAAGCCCTAAGACCTAGACATTCATCATCTCCTTCACAACTAACGCCATCCTGCAGAGACCCCGGATCCCCAAACCACTCTTCTTCCTCCTTTTTTGTCAAAACCGCAAATCCCACACCCAATTCTCTTTTTTCTCCATTGAAGTTTCTTGCCTTCATCTAGCACACGCCCATTCCTTCCTCCAACCTTTCCGTCGATTCTAACCCAAATCTTTCCCAACCTCTTTTCACCAAAGATATCACATGTCATCCACCATTATTTATTTATTATGTGAAATTATTTTTTGTTTTTTCAAAATTTTAGTATTGAATTAAATAGGGGTTTAAGAGTCTTCTTTTAAAATGATAAATATGTTATTAACATTTTCATTAAATGGTGGGTGGGGAAATAAGACACCGGGATGGGAATATCACCACTCATATTTAATTATGTTAACTTTTTTTTTTTTTTTCTTTCAAAAAGTAAAAACTAACATGCAAGTGATAAATGATCTGTTTGAAAAGAAAGAAAAAATGAGTGATGCTAGGAATGCCACATTTTTATAAAATCAATGTTCAATTAAATAAATTTATTCATTGATGTGGTATGTACACATCATTTGCCACATGAGATGGTATATCAATATTGTACAAAAATATGGTTTGCATAGCATTTTTTTTTAAATATAAAAAATGTTACACTTGCCACATTTTTCATATGACACTTGTACCACCGCTCAAATAGAGATGATGTAACATCCCACATCGCTCAGGGGAGTAGATCTTGTAAGCCTTATATGTATATTCCCACCGCCATTTAGCACGAGGCCTTTTGGGAGCTCACTGGCTTCGGGTTCCATCGGAACTCTGAAGTTAAGCGAGTATGGGGCCAGAGCATTCCCAGGATAGGTGACCCACTGGGAAGTTGCTGGCGAGTTCCCAAAAACAAAATCATGAGGGCGTGGTCGGGGCCCAAAGCGGACAATATCGTGCTACAGTGGAGTCGAGTCAGGATGTGGTGGGGGCTCGGGCCAGGATATGACAATTTGGTATCAGAGCCAATCCTTGGCCGGATGTGTGCCGACGAGGACGTCGGGCCCCTAAGGGGGGTGGATTGTAACATCCCACATCGCGTGGATCCTGTAAGCCTTATATGTACATTCCCACCTCCATTTAGCACGAGGCCTTTTGGGAGCTCACTGGCTTTGGGTTCCATCAGAACTCCGAAGTTAAGCGAGTACAGGGCCAGAGCATTCCCAGGATGGGTGACCCACTGGGAAGTTGCTGGCGAGTTCCCAGAAACAATATCGTGCTACGGTGGAGTCGAGCCCGGGATGTGGTGGGGGCCCAGGCCAGGATGTGACAGATGAGACCTACATATGTGGTTGGGCTATACTTTTATTAGAGATGTGGTATAAATATGATATAAAAAATATGATAAGTGTATCATTCCTATAAAGATATTAATATCTAATGTGTTTGGCTTATGTCTCAATCAATACACAAGGGCCAACCTCTATTAGAGGTGTGATACAAATATATTATAAAAATAAGATAATATTAGAGAGATCAAATTTTATAAATCAAATGATGTGGTTGTTGATGATTGGATTATTAATAAGTATTGATTAACGTGCTTATTTCTGATTGGTGACACATCAATTGATTTGGAAATTTAGTTTAAAACTTTGATGTATTTAGCATTGCCCTAAAAATATATAATCAGTGTAACATTCATAAAAAAAAATATTAATAAATGATGTGCTTGATTTATATCTTAATCAATGCATACTGAAGTTTGATGGCATATCACAGGTCCACATTTAATTTATCATCTTACCAAAAAAAAGAAGGGTTTTTATCCCAAATGCTCTCTCACTTTTAAAATCAATCAATGTCGTTTTTGACATTCACTACCACACATTAATTTGGTCCTTCCGTTTAGATTCTGTCACTTATTTTGTTAGTTTGTATGTGGGACCCACAAATCCAATAAAATGGCGACACGTGGATTACACAAAAGAAGGGTTTTTATTGTAAATGGTCCCTGACATTGATCAAACTCCTCATTTTGGTCCATGAGTTTCAAAAATCAATAAATTTGGTCCTTGACTTTCACTATCACACATCAATTGAGTGCTCCCATTAAAATTTCATAAATATTATTTGTTAGTGTGCTGATGTGGTCCCAATCTAATCATATGGTGCCAAGTAGATTAGCTATATGAAACTAATTTTTTTAGAATGAACCAACTGACAAGTACTCCGCGCTAGCAGTTCTCTCGCATCCCACAATTCCAATTGGAAAAAAAAATGCAATCCAAATTCAATTCAAATTTGATAGGATTATAATCAAGTGGATAAAATGAGGAGTGAGGCTAGGAGGGTCAAGAGCTTTAGTGGTGTCATGGTGCCTTCCTTTTCTTTTTTAGCATACCTAGATGATGACAATGATGTCTTTTTTTTCCTTTTAGTTTTTGTTTTTAATTTCTTATTTTACTTTTAGTTTTAAATCTTAAAAAAAAAATTATAGTTAATCCATGTGGCGTCATAAGATTAGATTAGTGAGACCATATTATCACACTAACAAAAGATATTGATGAAATTTTAACAGAATATAAATTGATGTGCGATAGTAAAAGTCAGGGATCAAATTTATTGATTTTGGAAACTCAGAGACCAAAATGAGGAGTTTGATCAATGTTAGGGACCATTTGTGATAAAAAAAAACCCTTCTTTTATGTAATATACGTGTTACCATTTTATTGGATTTGTGGTCCCACATCTAAAACTACATTAATGAAATGCTCTTTGTCAACCAAAAAAGAGGAAAAAGACTATTTAGTCTTCTATCAAACAAAATAATGATGGGCAATAATGTAATTTCGCAGGTCTTAAAATTTAAAAAATAAAAATAAAAAATAAAAAATAAACCTCTCACTCCC
>JADOBS010301753.1:0-12621 GCA_015708375.1 Cydonia oblonga
AACGGACATGATCATGGGATCTTCCAGATCCCCAGGAAAATGAATCATTTTCCTTTTGTATGCACGTAGTAAATGGAAGCGGATGAGGATCCTCTCTGGATCCTCTTTGTGAGGATTCATCCTCACATCATAGTCGTTCATCATACATCGTACGATCAGTTTTCGTCATGTACTATTTATATTTAATTTGAAATATAAAAAAAAAATCAAATAATTTTTTACCTTATGATGTACAATAAATGATTAAAATGTGAGAATCCTTAAAATCCCCATAATTTAGATCTGGATTGAATCCAAATCCAATGAAAGCAATTCTACGTGTCCCACCCTTATCCATAATTTTTTCAAAAAGTGAAAAATCAAACGGAAGAGGATCCTCTCCTGAGCTTAGGATGAGGATCCTCATGATCAGGCCATCTGGGCTATTCAAATTTAATCTAACGGTTGCAATTATTATAACTTTTAGAGAATTCTTCTGTTTGAAATCGTTGGATTAAAATTGAACGATCCAGATGACCTGATCATGAGGATCCTCATCCTAAGCTCAATAGAGGATCCTCTTCCAAATCAAACCACGAGACCGTTCTCTGTGCTTTTATAATTAGGGATATTGTACTGTTTGATAATTAATTAATTGCAATTTGGCAAGAGTGGTATGCTTATCTCTTGCTCAATAATTAAGTAATTGCAATTTGCAAAAGCATTTCACCAAATTGACCTGCACCGCCTTGATCCCTCCCCCACATCAAACAGAAAAATTGTATTCCCACAACCCTTGAGTCCAGAGAGATGATTACAGAGAATATTATAATTACATGTTAGTGAAGTGTGAGTGTGAACTGTCAATGAAGCAAACAAAAATTGTTTTATAATTGGACCAACTTGGTGATTTGATTATATTAACATTTTTCTTGAGATGATAATGGATAAGCGTACAATATTTACGTTATTTTATATCACGATATATTAATTTACACCACAAGTAAACTAATATAACAAGTGAACGAGTTTTTGGTTAGTTATATTTGTCTTCATAAAGAGATTTTTCAATTCTCATGGTCATGAATGACAATAACAATATATATTTATGATTAATTTGATACCTAACTGTGACGTAATTTGATTAAGCATGCATTGTAATTGTCTTATAATTTGTAAAAAATGATAATAATGTAACAAATGTACTAGCTAGCTACAAGCTATGTCAGTTGATCTATTTAATAACACATAGTACATAGACATTTCATAATGTAACAAATGTGGGGTGTTTTACAGTATATGAACGTTCAAAAATATTGTTATATGACTCAATATTGAGTTGTGTAATACCGTTTCAAAAGTTTACGGTTATTTACATCATATAATTTGTATAAATATGAAATTCTATATATCGTTTAAGTGTTTTAATGTAACCTTTAAAACCATTGATTTAGTGCGACATCGTTTCGGTTGAAAAAGACAGAAGAAGTTTGTGCGAGAGAGAGATAAGGTTGGGAAATACGATGACATTAATTATTAACCAAACATGTCCCATCTAGCAGACTAATTTTATATTTTAGGGGCGACCATCCTTTTTAAAGATTAACCAATGTATGGCAAATGGCTTTCGTTTGGAAGCATGCATTTTACCTGTTCCATACCCACTCCTCCCTCTCCTTCGATCGCACAAGAATAATGCCAATGCCATAAAGAAAATGCTAACGTATGAGAAGTTGAGCTTATCGAAACATTTAGAAAAAGTTAAAGTTTTACTGTAAAATCAATTAGTAATATGAAAATAGTTCAACTTACATGCAAAGTTCTCAACTTCCGACGTTGGATTCACATTCTCAACAAAACTATTTTAATTTCTTCCGATAAGCATAAGGTTAAGGTGGAGGCGAATGAAAGAGAAAAGAAAAGCATAACATTTTACATATAGGAGGGAAGGGATGGTTGTTTCATGCAGTTTGAGGTTGCCTTAACTGATCAAAATGGAGCTGTTGAAGTTCTGAACAGGGTTTGCCTTTTTGGAAGCAGCTGTTGAGCAAGGGTAGAGGCAGCCAAGTAGGACTGCAATCACAGAAAAACCAATCAGCCTAGTTATTTTTTTATTTTTTTTTATATATACGAGTGATAATCTACGCTAAAAGGAAAGCAAAAACATACTGAATTGATCATCTTCTTTGCTTGCAGCTGTCTCTTGAGCCTGGCATTCTCCTCCTGCAGCTGTGCAATTTCAATCTCCAGCTCATTTGTATAAGCCTGCATCCAAATTCCAAAAGTATGCTACATATTCACGAACCAAACAAAACAAAAGTAGTAGTGTAAGAGCACACGATCAGTAATGAAATAGATGGACAGAAAGGTTCCTGCTTTCGGGCTCTGGAGCGAGCAGCGGACTCTCGATTCTTCATCATGCGCTTATGGCGGTCGCCATTAGTGGAGTTGTGATGATCCTCGTGATTTTGATCATGATCATCTAGAGGCCTTTTCTTGCAGCAAGAAGGGAAGACTGAAGAGGGATTATTCAAAGAATTAGGCCTAGTAGTAGTAGTAGTAGTAACACTAGTACTAGTAGGACGGGTAATTGGGTTTGGTTTCAATGGAGGAGGACCAGTGACGGTGGTACTAGTGGTTTCAAGTAAATGCTGTTTAAGATCAGATCGAGTCCCACAATTCAAGCGTAGAACAGAACTAGCGGCAGCGGGTGGTGGTGGGTCGATGTTGGAGGAAGTAGTACTAGTAGAAGCCAAGAAATCTTGAAACATGATGCCCCGAAAAGCAGCGGCAGTGGGGTGGTGGGTGGAGGTGGTGGTGTTGTCGCTGGCGTTACGAGAAAGAGACGCTAGGCTGATGTCTTTCCAAACATCGTCCATGGACTTTGCGCTACAGCTACTTGTGGTTGTGGAAATCATGTTTTAGAGAATCACTCGTGGGGTGACGATGGATGAAGCGGGAAAATTTAGGGCAGTGGAAGGATATCTTTATATGCAGAGGAGGAAGGTAGAACCGTAGAATACTTCAACATAGCTCTCTCTCTCCGAGTGTCTTCTATTTGACGGCTAACTTCAATGGTATGTTGGCCCACTTTTCTTTCGTGGGGATAACTTTTATACATGGAAGTTGTTATCGTGACTCCAAAAAGAATCATCACGTACTTTTTCTATGGAAAATGGCTTGAATTACAATCTAAAACAGCCCTCCTTTTAAAATTTAATTATCACTAGCCATTTTTGACGAAAATACTTCTGACTTAAATATTCTTTTGTAGTATCAATACGCTATTGATATATGACATCGATATTTCATTAATTTTCCATTGATCTGCTTATTTTGAGTTGAGGACTGAGGAGGGTTTTCAGTCTTTAAATAACATACAAAGCTCGTCAAATCGAAACAGTAATGGTGGTGTTAGTCAGGTACTAATTGTTTATGCACAAACCATGATATATACACATGCATAGATTTTGAATGCAATTGGATCCAGGTGTGTTAGAAAGCTTCAGCCTTCAAGTTCATGGTGTGTTGAAAAAATTAAAAACGAAAAGGATCCCAAAAGTTTAACCAGTAATGAGAACGTAACATGGGTCCCTAACCAGGAACTGAGGAAGGACTTAAATGGAAGAGTTTCACCACTACTGTGGTTTCACGGTCCTAAAATGCAATGTCATGTGCAAGTTTCTCTTTATGTGACATTGCATTATTCAATTAGGACGCCATATGACAGTGAAACTTCCATGAAAGTTGCCCTCTAGGAAAAAATCAATTTTCATTACCCAACATTTGTATCTCTAACATTCATGATTTGAGAAATCTTGAAAAAGGAACCTAAAACAAACATATAGGAAAACTTAAAAGGAGAAGAAGAGAAATAAAGATGGGCAAAAGTTAAATAAAGTGGAGTACAAAATTGTGAAAATTCAAGCAAAAGGTCTAACCATCCTTTGGTGGAAAACAAACAGAGAGTGCACTGCAGCTCAAATCACACCTCTACTCTATAAGTGGAGTCATACGCGCCAAAAAAAATGCTTACATGCCCTTAGCGATAAACATAACATCTCAAACTAAGCTCTTTTCTTGACGTGCCAAAAAATAAACCCACAAACATTCACACCAAATCCAAACTATACAAACCAATGACCTCCAGATTCTCCTTTGCTCGATTCTCTTCATCTTCTTCTCTTTCTTCTTCTCAATCGAAGAATAATTTATCGTTATTTTCTTATTTGTTTCCTGTACTAGCCTCAAAAACATGCCAAAACTAAGCAAAGTAACAGATTTATAAAGAAAAGAAAAGAATTTGCATGCCCTCGGTATCGGCTATACAGCTACCTCCCTTCCCCCATTACCTTAGCAAACCCTTCAAAATTGGAAGTGCACTTTGTCTCCATGATTTTGCTTGAATCCTTTTAGTGATAAACATCTACTTCGACTTTCAATGATCGGTTTGGGTAACATCCCCATTAGGAAGTTGTGATTGGCTAGTTGACTCGGTTGAACAACTCTCTGGAATAGCCACAGAGTTTGGATCTGGCTTACAAGCCATACTATTTTGGCTAGGTCCTTCCACAGTCATCTTTCCAAAAGAATTTGCAAGTGTGTTATCACTTAATACACTGGAGGATAGTGTGGATGGTGAACCTGACTCAGGTGGAAGCTGACCAGCAGTTGATATCCATTTGGTCCATTCATTACGCCTCCTCACCTTATCATCCTGTCACAACCATAAGTGTTAGACCAAAACAACAAATTGGCAGCACAATTGTCATAGTTTCCTTACAAAAAATACTGGTTCCTAATGTAAGTCGTTTCATTCGGTCGGCATTTTAATGAGCCAAAAGTACATCTTTTCCTTTTAGCAACAAGGCAGAAGATAACTCATTTCACAATCTAAACATATATCAGTTTTCTTCAGTAGGAAATGTTTTTAAAAATACAATGCACGTTTAATAAAACAGCAAATATAAAAGGAATTCACCTGTAATTCAACAATACTGGAACCTCTTAAGGAATCGAGTATTAATTGGATATTGGTTGTCAAACTCTTGACCTACAATAATAAAACATCAAGTGAGGATGAATTATACTTAAAAGGGACAAGGATAATTTTTTTTAAGAAACAAAAGTTGACTGAAGTAGCCAAAGATGACAAGGAAAGCATTAGCATCGAATAAATAAGCTCAATGGAGATACGTACGCTCCTGGGGGTTTCAAATTAAAAGTCGCATGGGCTCTAATTTTCTCTGTGTTTTCAGTTATTTTTTGTTTCTACGTATTCCCCATTCATTTAGAAAGTACCAATCACCGTGTTCTCCGCCTACAGGATTTTCTCCATTCAATAAAATTATTTCCTAGCAAATATCAAATCTTCAAGGGAACAAAAATACCATGAAAACAAATAATCCTAATTTATTCTTGTCATACAAATTTATAATGGCATGGGTTCAGGAAGAGAATCATCTGAATGTAAACTTCACAAAAGGGAAGGCAATGAACAGAAAAGCTAAAGGTTGAGACTTAGATTAAGGAAAAACATTTTGCCATTCAAGCACCTTAGAAGAGAACTGTAAATGTTATGCAACTTGTGTAATGTTTGTTATAATACCTAACTTGGTGAAGCTTTTATTCCGAAATCATGTGTAACATATCATGAACATATTACAAATGATTAATCATTGTCGCTCAACAAGAAGTCAGTTTTTAACTTTATAGACTAAAACGTCTTTTGAAAATTTAGATGTTTCATCATGTTACACATATAGAACTATAGCGATAATATATGTCCCAAAGAGAGAAAAATGTGCTTAATCAATCATAAATAACATACCCAAGTTACCAAAAATAAAAAACATAAATAACAACATATATAACATACCCGAGGAAAGCTTGCTATTAGAGATATAGGAATCCAACCCTGAGCATCCATGTTGGACCGTAGAAAGTCATCTTTTATTAAATTATCATCACTGTAGTAACAAAGAAAACAACTTGCGCAGTTAATTCTCAAGACACTGAGGAATTAGTTCATACAGCTAACAAATTGTGAATCAATGAAGCATGGGAAGTAAATGTACCTGAAGTAATAATCTATTTGGTTGATTATCAATGAAGGTAGAGGAGATTCTGCAACAGGATAAAACATTGCAGGATGTGGTGGTTGAGAAATGAACGGTGGCATGCCTCGAATGGGCTCCAAAGGCAATGTAGGGATATACACAAACTCTGGAAAGAACAGAAACATAAGTTACACTTCCAACCATATAAAAGGTAAAAATAAAAAATAAAAAAACTGTATTAAAATAATACTCACCAGGAAAACCCATGGGGTTTGCAAAGGGTCTTGCAGGCTGGGGCGGGAATGCAGCATTATTTGGTGGTAATGGCCTTACAAGGCCCATTGGAGGGGCTCTATGCTGATGCATGTGGACATCCCTGGGATTCATATAGTTTCCACGATCCTGGTCACGTTTGCCTCCGTGATTATTGTGGTAGTGACCATCTCCACGTGGGCGCGGTCCAAAATTTCCCCTACGAGAATTCCGATGGTCGTTTACTGGGTGTGGTTGCGGCACAAAGCCACCAACTGGTCTAGCATCCCAATTGCTGCCCCGGAATGAAGGATCTCGTGGAGAAGGATCTGGTATTGCTGGTACCAGATTGCCATACCCATTAGGAAGAATAGGGAAAACAGGGAATGGTGGTGGTGGCGGCGGGGTGACAGGGTGTCCGAAACCACTATGTGCATGCCCACCCCCATTGTTGCCACCGCCACCACGCTTAATTGATCTTTGCCGAGCTGGTGCATGATTCGATGTGGAATTCTGATTTGCACTATTAGCAGGATGTCTTTTGGAGTTCGGTGAATGTGCTATAACAGGTCCCTATCAACCACACACAACATCAATCGTGCATAGAGAATGACTATCAGTACTTAAAAAGTTAGAATAATCTCCCACTCAGGAAAACATGATAACTTTTACACTGGTTTGAAAGAAAATGCAGGATAATGTGTTAGTAGCTTTCTGAATCAAGTTATTTCATCAATTTTGGCACCTGACGAAACAAAAATCCGCACAACTGTTTGGATTAATTAGGTAAGTAATTGATTAATGGTTACCCAAATTTTAAACAATTCATTCTTTCCCTTTTCTTAATATTTTTCTACAACAAAACAAATATAAAAAAGGGAAAACGAAGGTGATAGTGAACAAACCTGGGAAACAGGGACTGATTCTTGGTTGACAATTGTTTCGCGGACAGTCTTTGGAGAGGGATCAGCTGGTAATTTAGGTGAAGCCCTAGCCGACTCAGATAAAGCAGGCCAAGAAGAAGCATCCATTACAGTTACAGGACTAACCTCAACTACGCTGTTGGAGGGCTTGTTCCAAGCCGGCTTCTTTGGCCTACCGGCATTGCTGTTATGGCCACTGGGGCTGTCAGCAGCTGAAAAAACATCCGGAGTATGCGGATGCGGCGAAGAACGGGCAGCTTTGGAGGATTGGGAGCAATCTGAAAAAGGGGTTTGCTCCACTGCCAAGTTGCCCAATGAGGACAACGATGAGGATAAGGACGGCGGAGATTGGACGGCCTCTATTTCAACTCCTCGGACAACTTTCGCCCACGGAGACGGTAAACTACTTCTCTTATCGACAACGCCGCCGCCACCATCGGTGGAAATTTCAGGGCCACGCGGAGAGTGGTGATTGACAGAAGAATCAGCAGCCATGGCCATTACAAATTAGGGTTTGCAGCAGTAAAAACAAAACTCTGATCAATTTATGAGCACGGATATAAACTAATCAGCTTACAAAGAATCAATAAATTAATCAGACAACAAAACAAAGACAATTGATTAATTAATCAGTTCGCAAAAGATGATTGGCAAAGACTCAAAGAGAGGATTTAGGATTTTTTTTTTGGGTTCAAGAAATTAGAAATTTCGGAATGCAGGATTTCGATAGACTAAAACGGATCTTGCACGTGCAAATCACAAGCAACCGTCGACACTCAGAACCAACGGCGTGACTCTCCGCCGTGCTCCTCCCTCTCCCTCTCCCTCTCCTCTCTGCTTTCTCTCTCTCTCAGAACTCGAAGGAAACTGGGGACTACAAAGATAAATCCAACAGGTTTTCTTATGATACCACTCTCAATTACTGAAAACCCCCTTTCGGTTTATTCTATTACGTTTTATATCCATCCTTCTTTCTGCGTCTACAATTACTGTTTTAACCTCGGCTCTGTGATTTTGGTATCAGCCGAGGTATTTGATTTGGACTGTGCCAACTTCTCCGAAACCTTTTAAGATGAGGAAATCATTTTTTTTTAATTTTTTTTGTAAGCTATATTTTTATTTTCTTCTAAATTATGGAGATAAGATTCAAATTTTATTGTAAAGAAAGCACATTGTCTTAATCAATTCTGGATGCAACGATTTTATTCTTTTTTAGGGTAGGTGGTGAGTTATTTTCTTTTTAGGTTAGGTTATGAAAATTCTTTACAAAACATTATGCAACAATATGTTTACATTAATGACGCAGGAAAATATATTAATTACAAATTTTTTATTTGAGTTTCAAATTTAAAACTTCTTATTTTAACAAAAAGATAAATATCATTAAACCTACTTATTGTTACATTCTTACTTAACCTACTTAAATTTGTGGGACCACTTTTTCTTCTTCTTGGTTTTTTTATAGAAATAAAAAAAAATCAAAAAGAAAAATCATCAATACCTTTTGGTAAAAGGATAAATGGTTTGTTGCCTAATATTGCAATTTATTTTAATTTCTATCTAATCTGTTGATTAATATTTATATTGTTGGAGTTGGTTTCTCTTTCAAATTTATAATCTGTCCAGCTTGTCAATAACAACAAATATACAGACAAGAAAAAAAAAATATAAATGAAAAAAGAAATAAAGAAACATTGATCTGGGGTTTATTGGGCTAATTTGACATCAAACTTTTCTAAATGTGGGCTTTAACATACTAAATTCCACCAAATGTTACGGCCTTTGATGTATAATTTTACAATCTAGCTCAATAAACTTTTCAATATTCAATTTAATAACCTGACGAAGATTCACCTGCCCAGCTAATAACTACATAGTGTGGTGTCAGATCGCGCATTCAACGTATAATTTGGACTCGTGTCTTCTAGGGATCTCCGAGCCTGCTGACACACTCCGTCCCGAAAGAGGGCGTGATGGCCGTCATGTGAGAGTGATGTAATCATGTGCACAGTGCGGAAACTAAGAAGATAAATAAGAATACGAATAAATAAAAACCGAATTACTTGAAAAACTAGTTAAGAAATGATGCTAGTGAGAGGCTAAGTGTATAAATACACATTCAGAGCCATAAGAACGTCTAGTTGCAATCAGGTAGAATAATTAATAAACTATAACATCCAACGATGTTCTGACAGAATTCACAAAAAGTAGGATTCACCTTCGGGACGGGGTGTGTCACTGCTGCAATAGATTAATAATACAAAAAGTTCTATCATGTTGTAAATACTAAAATAAATGTGATTGTGTATACGTATAAAGTATTTTACAGGATTTAGAAGATCATTTCCTTGATGATTTGTATTATTTGTAGGACAAGTAAAATTCATCATGATTAGTATAAACAAAGACATAAAGCGTGAGAAGAATTCCTCAAGCCCTTTTCATTTTCTCTCTTCTCTAGCCGGTCATGTCCCGACTCTCTCTGAAATAGTTAATTTCATACCATATACAAAATTAAACAAAAATTACTTTTTTTAAATAAAAACACGAATGCTAAATAAAAACAAAACACACAAGCATCTTCAATGATATAAAAAACAAAACACGTCATGGTTGTGAAAAATAAGCTCAATTCACATTGAAATGTTAGGTTTGCTCCGGACCACCAAAATAAATAAATAAAAATAAAGGTTAGGTTGCTCGCACTATGATATTCGGATATTGTTGTCACCAACCGCATATTAATAGTCAATCTTTTTAGAGAGTGGGAAGCCGTTGAGTCAAGTCAACTCGTCAA
The DNA here is from genome assembly GCA_015708375.1 of Cydonia oblonga. NCBI lineage: Eukaryota > Viridiplantae > Streptophyta > Magnoliopsida > Rosales > Rosaceae > Cydonia > Cydonia oblonga. Next base: position 10,011 of record JADOBS010301753.1, read on the forward strand.
GTAGGAAATGATATAGCACCTGCAGGTGTTATTTCCTGTAACTTTGTGTTATTCACAAATGATGAATTATCTACCAGAGTCATGGTCATGGGTCGCGTAGGACTGTTATATATATTGAGTTGTACCGAGTGAGTTTCTGCATCCCAAGAGCAAAGGCCAATCTGACTTTAATAGCTATTCATGGCTCAGACGACTCCAAATCACACACAGACAGTTTCTGGGTGGGCAGCTCACGATCCCTCCGGCAAGGTTACCCCTTTCGTCTTCAAACGGAGGTACGTATATACACATATGCATGATAATTACAATTATATAACTTTCATTTTCTTCTTTAATTTTAAGTCTTTAATTCGATTGTTGTTCAACTAATCTTCAAAATGCTATACAAATACAGAGAAAATGGGATCAATGATGTGACCATAAAGATCTTGTACTGTGGGATATGCCACACTGATCTCCACTTTGCTAAGAATGACTGGGGAATGACAATGTATCCCGTAGTTCCCGGGTAACTAATATTCGTATCTCTCTCAAAAGAACTATTGCGACATCATCCTAACATCATCGTTAATAGACATGTTAATGTGACACTGTGTGTATGGTGGTTCCATGCATATAGGCATGAGATTACAGGGCTGATCACGAAAGTTGGGAGCAACGTGAAGGAGTTCAAGGAAGGAGACAGAGTCGGGGTTGGGTGTTTGGCGGCGACATGTTTGGAGTGTGAGTTCTGCAAATCCTCCCAAGAGAACTACTGCGACCAGCTCCAGTTTACATACAACGGCATCTTCTGGGACGGCAGTATCACCTACGGTGGCTACTCCAAGATGTTGGTTGCAGATCACAGGTAACTAGCTGATGTTCTTAAAAACTCCGTTGGCATATTAATCACCATAGTATATTAATTATCTTGTCTATTTTTATCTCTATTTCCGAACCTACTACCTTCAAATTAAGGTTGGGGTGTGCTTCACCAAGTAAGATAGAAATAAACACCCCGATCCTCCTTGTCAGAGCTTTGATGCGCTTCCTGGTTGTCGTTTTTGCAAAAGTTGTAGATCGAAAAGCTGGGCATCTGACTTTGCAATAAGGTTTTTGGGGGTGTAGCTAGGTAAAGCGTAACAGAGGAATCGTTATAAGTTCATGCAAAACTTCTTCAACTCATCGACACGAGATTTTAACATATGAATAATTTGATCTGGATGATCATATGTGGCCTTTCGACTTTATTTGCGCAGACCATCTTAAATACCAGAATAAACCCTTAAACTAATTGGCAATTGCCGATGGAAAATAGCTCAAATCCTAAACTTTTAACTTTTATTTTTCAGCGTGCTTTATAATTTGGTCTCTAGCATCGCCAGCTAAGCAGAGCAAATTAAATTTGTTTAACTACAAGTCGTTGATTAATTAACATGTATAAAAAGAGTTGGTGATGTGATTAACAATTAAGTGATGTGAACGTATTACAATTAAGGTACGTGGTACACATACCAGAGAATCTGCCGTTGGATGCAACAGCTCCGCTATTGTGTGCAGGGGTGACGGTGTTCACCCCCATGAAAGACCACAAGCTACACAAAACAACGGGGAAGAAGATTGGGGTGGTTGGCCTCGGAGGTCTAGGACACGTAGCAGTGAAGTTTGGGAAAGCCTTTGGTCACCATGTAACTGTCATCAGCACCTCTCCGGCCAAAGAGAAAGAGGCTAAAGAGCATTTGGGTGCCGACGACTTCCTCGTCAGCACTGATCCTCAACAACTGCAGGTTTTACTTCAATTTGTGTTGTTTTTTGTTTTTCTCTATGTAAACTGTTAGAATAAATTAATTAAGGATTAATTAAAGTTAATGACGATGACTGCAGAGAGGGAAGAGGACACTTGACTTCATATTAAATACGGTGTCCGCTAAGCACTCACTTGGGTCTATCTTAGAACTGCTTAAAGTGAATGGAACTATGGTGGTTGTGGGTGCACCGGATCAGCCATTTGAATTGCCTTCATTTCCTCTGATATTTGGTACGTACTAAACAAAAACAAGATTATCAATTTTTAATTTTTGTAGAAAATAACGAATACATGCATGCAATGACATTGTAATTAATGGATTGACGTGCACCGAACACAGGAAAAAGAGCAGTGAAGGGAAGCGTGATAGGAGGAATAAGTGAGACAAAGGAGATGATGGATTTATGCGGGAAACACAACATAACGTGCGACATTGAGCTTACAACACCGGATAAGATCAACGAGGCGTTGGACCGCGTTGCAAAGAATGACGTTAGGTACCGATTTGTCATTGACATTGCTGCTGCTGATGCTAGTGCTCGAATGCCTTCCAAACTTTAGAGCTTTTGAGCGTTGGGATCTACTCCGACCATTGTTTCCTACCGTGCTCCCCCGTATAGTTAATCATCACTTTATTTCTTAGGTTTTATTATCCTAAGTCAATAAAGTAATAAAAATGTATACGGAAATAATTTTCTTTTTTATAAGCCAAGTCTGTAAGTATAGGATATGTGAGTTAAATTCAAAGCCAAGTTTATGTTATTTGAATTAGTCAATTGGTTGAGTTTTTTTTTTTTTTTTTTTTTTTTTTTTTTTAATTTTGGG
>JADOBS010301754.1:0-12624 GCA_015708375.1 Cydonia oblonga
GCTAACTTGTTCCTTTTTTTTTTTTTTTTATTGTTGTTATTTGTAGTTCTAACATTTTCGATGCAGTTCTTTTGCCATTGCTTACAGTTCATGGAAAATGTGTTACTTTATAGGCTCTATATATGTAGGATGATGAAGTGGTGATTTTTCTATGTGGTTAGTAAATTTTGAGTGAGACGTGTGTAATTTATAGGTCATTTTATTTCCCCGACAGCGGCTTCTATGTCGAAATGTCTACTCTTTCCAATGATAAATTGTAGAATTGTTTAGTAGTGATTCATATGATCGGCAATTCGGCATTACCCTTCAGCTGTTCCCGATGTATTGTTTACCTTATAAATCGGATATTACTGTGGTATGTGTTTCTTTTATATATATCATATTTTTCTATAAGAAACAAAACCCATACATGACTCTATGTTGGACTGCCTATATACCAAACAATTTTTAATTCGAACCTCTGACCTTTCTTTGAAATCAGAAATTGTGGATGGGAGAACTTCAATGTTTAACATTACGATGGTATCTCATTGACCTTGTAGTAGTTTCGTAAAGATTTGCTTTTTCCTTCCATCTTGTCATCTGTGTTATTTGGGAATGTTTTGATATGGTTCTTTATATATGTACAATAAAGAGGGCACCATTCTCCAATTTTTAATGATTGGAGGTTGTTACTATGCGTGCAGATATGATTGAAGAATTGATCAGCAGGGGACAGCAGCTTGATGCGGTGCATTTCACCTATGAGGTTGGACTTGTGCACAAGTTTCCTCCTGTTCCTCTACTCAAAGCTTTTCTGAAGGATGCTAAGAAAGCTGCGGCTTCTATTTTGGAAGATCCCAATAACGCTGGGCGAGCTGCGGTATTATTTTAATCATTGCATCTATTCTTGTTCTTGATCTCGTATGGCGTGACTTTCGGTCCTGAATATGCATCTCAAAGTGTGTGTGTGTGGCACCTTCTGGTTCCCATAACTCCCTGTCATTTCCTTAAAATTTCCTTTTTCCCACTCCCCCTCTCAAATGATTGGGAGGAGAGAAAGAGAGAAGAAAGAAAAGGTAAAGGAACTTATGCCTTTTTGTTTGTGTATAAAGTAGAAAAGGGAACTCCCCCCCTCGCATGATATTAACATCTTACCCTTCACTAATTATTACATGCAAACATGATCATATTTCTTTCCCACAGTTCTTACTATTTTATTTCATCAGTTTTGCTCTTATAGTGTTTATCCATGCCGGTTTCATCATATTGTTGGAACATGTATGTAGTTTGACAAGTTTTGGGACAATAAACTCTTCTTTATGGGTGGAATATGATTTCCAGTTTATACATCAATTAAGTAGTCAAGATGCAATTAGAATTTTTGTTTTCTCACCAATAATTGTAGGCAGTTCATATAGAAATGAACGTAAGTTCGCTCGAGTATTTGGTGTGGCCTTATCTTCAAATTGTTGGTAGTTTTGCAAATGAGGCATAATGGTATTTCCGATGGATGTCTTCATGATGAGGCATTGTGCAGTCATAGACATCCTTGTTTGTGTTCTGATTTCTTCAGAAAGATGCCCCTAAAAGTGCATGAACTTAAGTTTGCTGCCCTCATTTGTAGGAGAAACTAAACCTATAGAGAAAACTACACTTTCTTTGATCACTTAACTCTTCGTATGCAGAACCTAGCTGGACGCAAAGAGTTGTCAGCGCTCCGGGCTGTCATCAAGTGCATTGAAGATTATAACCTTGAGGCAGAATTTCCTCCGGAAGACCTCAAGAAGCGCCTTGAACAGCTAGAGAAGGTGAAACCAGAGAAGAAAAGGCCAGTTGTAGTCCCAGCCAACAAACGAGTACGAGCTAACAATGGCGGTCCCATGCCTCCGGCCAAGGCTGGACGCTTGACGAATGCATATGTGTCTTCTTTCCCTACACCTCCAACATTTGTCAGGTCTCCTTCCCATGGCCAGTATCCTGCTGGGTTCTCACCGTACCATTCCCCACCCACCATGTATGGTAGCAGAAGCCCACCAACCCCTTATGCATTCTCACCGGAAGCAGCACCCCCTCCTCCTCATGCCGGATCATACCCTGGACCTCCGATGAACTATCCCGCATATGGGGCTTATGGCAATGGTATGGTACCAGCTTATCAGCCGGCTTACTACCGATAGACGTGACAAACCTCATATGAAGACGGTAAGCACTGATACTATGATCCGAGATCTCATCCGCTTTTATATGGGCTTGTTTGTAATCACTAACCGTTTTCATGGTAGCGATGTGTGTATTAATCATGATATTTCGTCATGCTTCTTGCTTCGTCACGGTGAGAAGTATTTCTAATGTTGATCAGACTGTAGTAGTAGTAGGTCATTGTGAAAAAGTTGTTAGGATGACTTGAAACATCGATCCACGGCACCACCAACTCTTCTTCAGTTTAGTTGTAGAAAGACTATTTAATGCTTCTCTACGTTGTTCTCTATGGTTGTCTCTCCTCCCTCTTCGAGGGCCTATAGTTGTAGAAAGACTATTTAATGCTTCTCTACGTTCTCTATGATTCACGGATCTGCGGGATCCTCACATTGAGGATCCGGCGAGGACCCGGATTCGATTATATGGTTCTCTAGGGCGCTCTCTCTCTCTCTCTCTCCCCCCGTCCATGGTTCACTGCGGTGTATCGGACACCGTCGGGTAAGAAAGCGCCCCATGTGAGGTCCAAGCTGCTACCAGTATTCCTCTTCAGCGTGAACCTTTACGTCAAAACCTAAGGGCCTGTTTGGTACTTTACTTCAATATAACTTTTTAAATTCAAAAATAATTTTCAAGTTTTAGATCTTAAAAACTTGTTTGGTAGGGTTATTTTAAAAAATTGAACTTAAAACTAACTAAAAAATATAATCTATTCTTGAAAACATAAAAAGTCAGTTTTTAAATCTAAAACTCTCATTTCTTTTCCCTTCCTCCTTTTCTCTCACTTCAAATCTGTCCCTCTTTTCTTCTTTTTCTTTCTTTTGTTTTTCTTTTTACCTTTTTCATCTCTTTCAATCCGCACTTTTCATTCTTTCACTTATTTTCCTCTTTATCTCGTCCGATCCTTTTTCTTCTTTTTCTTTTTTTCAATCATCTCTTACTTTCTTTCATCCTCTTTCCTTTTGTTCCCTCTCCTGCGATCTCTCTTTTTAGATCTTTTTGTCTAGTTTAAGTTGTAAGATTTAAAATTTTTAAATCGCAAATCAATCAAGTTTTTGAGTTTTAAAGAAATGTTTTTAAGAAATATTTTGAGAAATGATAAAAAATTTCAAATAAAATACACAAGCCCTAATTAATTTTTCGTTTTCATTTTTTTAACTTTTTAACCAAATATAATCAGAGAATGTTCATTATCTGCTGCACATTTTTATTTTTTGTGTGTAACAAAGCTTCCTAAATTGCAACGTGCCATCAAACTTATGGTAATTAATATTGTTACGACTCAATAATTGTATGTTGCATCGACTTTCAAATTTAAAGCACTTAGTTATTAGCTGATAAAAAAGATTACACGTCTCAAAAATAAAATCATATAAACACTAATCTATATATAAGGTGGGAAGGATAAAAAGGCAAAACATTCATAACGCGCCTCTTCCTTTTTAAAGCTTTTGAAAAAGACAATTTAATTAATAAGAGACAAAATAAAAATTCAAGACCATTTGAATTCTGAATGAAAATTATACATTAAAAACAACAAAAACAAAATGGTGGGCTTCATTTTCTTTGAATATTTTTTTAAACAAAATAGAATTCAGTTGTAAAATTTAAAACGTAAAAACTAATTGCCACAAGAATATGCGCATGACAACAGACTAATATATGATATAAGAGTGACCGGTTCAATTTAATTTAGGTGAGTTTGCAAAAGTTAAAGTTGTAATCAAATAGTTGTACGCATGTGGCAAGAGGCTAATATAAAATACAAGAGTGATCGGTTCTATTTTTTATTTTTTTAAAGAGGGACAACTGGTGACAAGTCACAGTTATCTACCTCCTATGGGCGTCGGGAAGACTTACAGATGTATTTTTGTCTTCCCCTGATCACAAGTCTGGCTTTCACACCAGTAACAGATTTCGAACCCGAGACCTCTAATTTTAGTTTTAAGAAAGTCTCGTAATTCGTCATTTACCACTAGACCACCAGCTTGTAACCAAATAATTCATTACAATTTATTTCAATAAAGACCGTTGGACTTTTTATTTGGTCAAAAGTTAAAACCAAACAAAAATCGCCCCTACAATTCAAATCGGCCAGTTTGATCAGATTGATGCCGCCTTATAAATTGCATATTTGGTAACAACCAATGGCGCCTTTCCTTGTAAATTACATTTGTCTAGGTTTGAACACGATGCATCTAATGGCGTATCACTCCATAAGACCTGCGTCCTAGCCCCTAGGATTGATCAACCAACCAAGTGACCAGTTTTCAGAGAGAGAGAGAGAGCTTCATGGCAGCTGTGAGGAAAACTAGCGTGAGACGGGTGCCAAACGAGGTATAGCAGTAATCGCCTACCAACTGTTTGATGAATTGCTCCTTAGAGAACTCTCTTGCTCAAATCGAGATACAGCAGTATTACTCTTTACTATAATGTTCTCAAGGAGAGGAATCGCATTTTCTTCGGCACTGTCTCAGCATTTCCTTTCAAGGGCTACTCGTAACTTTTGCTGCAAGCCAACCACCACAACCATAATTCCCGTAGCAGATCATTCCGGGAAAGTTGCCAATTACTCTGGTAGCTTTCATCTTTCTCCTTTGTTCCCCACCGATGATTGTAAACCTCATTCCGATGGTTATGATATTGAGCTTGTTGATCATGAGGCGTGGCAAGTTTCATCCGGTTTGGCATTGGCAGGGCGAGGAATGCAGGGGTCTGCATTGGACTCAAGTTCGTTATCAGATGAAGTGGTTGATGAGCCAATTGATACTTGCTCAGTACCTGTTGAAGGTGACCCGGACTTTGATGACATTGACAACATGAGAATTCGTGGCCATCTGTTCTTTAAACTTGACCGCCTTTCCAAAGAGTTCGATGAGTATAATTTTGACTTCCATCGCAGGAAGAAGTCTTCTAAGAAAAGGGATGATCCAAAGGAAAGTAAAAGGAAGGGCAATGAGTTAAAGGACAGCAAAAGAGACAACCCAATTCTTGACTTGCCCTCCAGAAGCGAGAAACAATCTAGAATTGTGAACGATTCTCCACTTGATAAATTGGACACTATTTCTGTTGGGAAGAAGAAGCTGAGGAGTCCGACCTATAATCAGCTAACGGGTCCTTTCCATGAGCCATTTTGCCTGGACATTTTCATATCAAAGGCTTCTGTTCGTGCGTGCATCATTCACCGAGTGACCAGTAAGGTTGTTGTTGTGGCACATTCCATATCGAAGGACATGAAGTTTGACCTTTGTTCGACTAGGAATGCAGCTGCTTGTGCTGCTGTGGGGGAAATTCTTGCGCAGAGGGCATTGGATGATGATATCCATGATGTGATTTACACACCTAGGAAAGGGGATAAATTGGAGGGTAAGCTTCAAATTGTCCTTCAGTCTGTCATTGATAGTGGGATTAATGTGAAGGTGAAGTTGAAGCAAATAAGCAGGAAGAAACGTAGTTCCTCGTATGCAACTTAGGAAGCTGGTTGAGACAATTTCAACAACAAAAAACTCCTCGTGTTGGAAACTACTTTCGTTCGAGCTAGGAGAGTGAACTGCCCTGCCCTCCTTTTCTGAGAGATGAGGACTTGCAACAAACACCATGATGGTGTAACTATTTAAGGTACTGGTATTTACCCCTCTTTTATTTGCACGGCCAACCACGGCACGAGAGGAATTCATCAAGTGGACTGCAGTCCCTTAATCCCCTAGCATTGTTTAAACAAATTTACTCTTGTGGAACTATTTGTGTAAATTTTTCTTCTCTGTAATGTACAAAAAATGATCAGCTCTCTCTTTCTGCATTGTGTATGCACTATGTCATATTGAATTTTTTTTTTAATGGAACTGGAGAAATTAGTGCATGTTTAACCTAACTGATTCGATCCCTAACACCGGTGTGAATTCCGTGATTACGTTAAATCCCATCACTTATAGGATCCCTTCATGTATATGCCTAAGTTGATTAGCTTATTTGCTCCCATTGGCCTAGCGCATGTGACGGTTAGGCCAGTTAATCTGTCACGGCAGGGTGCACACCCTTTGCATTAGTGCTCGAATCCCTCCTGGTAGGTTGAAGTAGTTTAGAATATCGCCTTGCCAAAAATGAACGGCGTACTCATTCATAAGCTTTAAACAATCGTTAACTGGTAGCATAAGATATCAAACGATTTAAGTGATAACACAAAGCAGAAATTACTTGTATTCAACAACCCACAACTCAATACAAACATGGGTCGACTCCCCAGTTGCCAAAATCCGAAAATTTTCAGTCATTAGCAGTTGCTAATTGCAGTGAGAGCAGCTCATCCTCCGGGATTGTCCTAATATGACAATCCGACTTCGGGTACGAGACGCACAACAATGTGTACCCGCCTTCCACCACATCATCGCTCAGCATTCCTTCACTCTGATCGACGGTGCCGGCGAGAAGCTTGGCAGGGCAAGTCATGCACACGCCGAGCTTGCAGTCATGCGGCACAGAGAGGCCGGAGTCCAATGCCTTTTCCAGTATGGTCTCATCAGGCTCCACCTCCAGCTCGGTAGACTGACCCTCGTGTTCCACCACCACCTTATAGGATCGGACGGTGCAGGAGTAGGACCGCCGTGACCGGTGGCGCGGCCGGAGGTTGAGCTGGAATGAAGCGGAGAGATTGGTGGTTGTGCGTACTTGTTTTGGGAGGGTGAGAGAAGGGGAGGGAGTGAGGTGGAGCGTAGCCATAGTGTGTTGGGTTCTGAGGTGGGAAATGAGGGGAAGTTTCTGTGGCAATGCGAAGTGTTGTATTGTTTATGGTGTGGAAAAAGATAAGGTTTTGGATGTTTTTGTGGTTTATATATGAGGCATGGGCTAAATTGCTAATACGGGTTTGCAAGCAAATCAAAGTTTTTATTTGGTTTCCAAACCAGAAGTTTTAACGTGGCTTAGGGAGAAATTTTTGAAAGTGACCAGTATTTAAAAGAGTATTTTACGTGTTATTAGTAAGTGGAGTGACTTGAAAAAATATATTATTACGTCTACTTATAGTATGTCATAAGAAATACTACTTAAATACCTTATGTTTAGAAAAGCTCTTTGATTTAGCACCACTTGATAACTATATTTTATTTTTTTTAAACTGAAAATCAAAAGTCAAAATTTGAAACAAAGCAAACTAGCTTTTAATTTTAATTTTTCTAAAAATTGAAAGTAATTAACAAATGAGTTTTCAGCTAAAACAAAACTGAAAAGGAACTGATTATCAAACCGTTTCTAATTGATATGAGAGACGACTTCCACTCTTTTTTTTGGTAAATAGAGGGGGTTCCACTTTTTTTTTTTTATTATTTTATTTTATTTTATTTTTAATCTTAGGTATTTGTTTGTTTAACTTTGCCCTCTGATTGTGTGATTTTTTTTTTTTTGGTGACATTAATGCTGATTGTGCGAGTTATTCGGATACTCGGTACTTTACTAGTATCATCTTATTTATGTGAATTTTTTTTAGTGATATTAATGCTGATTGTGCAAGTTGTTCGTATACTCGATACTTGTATTATCTTATTTATCTAAGTTCTAATCTCATCTCTTGGTGCTCTAAAAAGGAACCCACAATTTCCCGCTCCTATGCAAAGTTTGGGTATCACTCCCATGCTCATGCATGCACTGAGACCTCTTGGATTTTCTTTCTTCTTGGTGAGCGTGGTGTTCGCTTGTCTACTCCTATTTACTGCATTAAATTGAGTGCTAACTATCTTGCTGCTAACCAAGTTCATAATGCTCGCACATTTCACATTGAACTGAATTATCATTTTTTGTTCATAAAAAAATTATCTTGGTAGTCATCGTGTTTGCTAAATTGCTTTTATTGTTCAACTGGCTGATCTTCTCACCAATGCTCTTCATCTGTCTCGTCATGAGCTCCTTTGTTTCAAGGTTGTCCAATTAGGCTCGTACAATTTGCGGGGTGTTAAAATGCAATTAATCAGGAGTCATCTCCATAAGTATTGTATGTATTATATGAAGGTAATTTTCTATTTAATTATGATAAAATTGTACCAAAACAAGACTTTATATAACTCTGTATGCATTGTAATACTTTGCGCAAATTAATACACGGAGTCATATTTATTCGCATACCATGTTTACCCCAAAAGTAGGAAGACCTAAAAGTAAGCTACATTCGATATAAAACGCAATGAAAAGATAATCGTATTTATGACGTCATATTTATGAACTAATTATATATAATTTCTGGTAGCTTCTTTGCTTCCTGATCTTCTTCACAAGGCGTGCTCATCAGCTGTGTGGTTGTGATCATCTTTCAGTCTCAAAAGGTGAAATTCTCAGTCTTTATCTCTTAATTAAGTGTTAATCACATTCACAGATTAAGAACTGTTTTTGTTTCACTGATCACATCCACAGATGAGTTACTCTATCGTTCTGCAAATTAAACTCATTAAAAATTCTGGGGTTTTGAAAAATAGCGATAATCATAACCAGATTATGAAATCATTAATGAAAGTTAATTGAAACATATTCAAGAAAATACTCTTTAATCTTGTATTCAATTCTTAAACTTTATTGCCAATTGATAACTTAGCAGTCGGTCGTTTCCTTATTTTTGCTAAATGGTCGTGTTAGGCTCTTCTGTCTTATTAATTTTTAATTTAATTTTTTTTTATTCCATGAAAATTAAAATTTATTGTAACTATGGTTAAGGAATAAATTTCAAGTACCAGGTGTGTTTTTGGTTGCAGTAATCTGCAAAAGAAGCAAAATGGCAGTTGAGAAGGCCGGCATCGCCAAAGATGTCACTGAAGTAAGCTGTCGAATATCCGAGTTTTATGTGTACTAGAGTATTGTGGTTTGAATGGTTTGTTAATGTTTATGATGCTGAAAATATCTATTTCGTTGTGTATAGTTAATTGGAAAAACCCCGTTGGTGTATCTGAACCATGTCGTGGAAGGTTGTGTAGCTCGTATCGCTGCCAAATTGGAAATGATGGAGCCCTGCTCCAGTGTAAAAGACAGGTATATAGGCTTTTAGTTGAATGGCTTACTGTTTGGTCATTTTCTGGTTATGCTTGCTGGTTTCGCGGCAGCGATACCTGAATGTGTTGTGCTTTTGCTCCAATTTTCTGTTATTGTTTACTGATTTTGAAAAACAATGCAGGATTGGTTATAGTATGATTGCAGATGCTGAGGCGAAGGGCCTTATCACACCTGGACAGGTTAGTTATTTGATAGGGAAACTTGCTGGCTAGGACTGTTGTATTTTGAAGAATTTGTGCATGAAAGAGAGGACGCAACCGCCTTCCCCGTATACTATTCTTGGTTTCTCCTCTAGCAGGCGTTTTATTTCAATTTCAAATGATGAAAAAGATGCAACCATGCTTTTCTCATGGGATGTTTTGGCTGAAAACATGAGTGGACTGTGTAATTAGAGAGGATTTTTTGCATTATAAGTGTTAAGCAAAAATTTCAAACATTTAATAACAGTCTCATTTCGTAATACTACTAAAAATTTTGGTTTCACCAATATTATGAGCTTGCCATGCGATGCTGGTATGATGAAAGAAAGATGATTTGGGATTTTTATTTGATGGAAATTGTGAGTTGTATGATCTTCATTGAATCTGACTTTGGTTGGATGGTGTTTTATGAAGAGTGTCCTCATTGAGCCAACAAGTGGTAATACTGGGATAGGATTAGCCTTCATGGCAGCAGCTAAGCATTACAGGCTTATCATTACAATGCCTGCTTCAATGAGTCTTGAAAGAAGAATCATCCTCCGCGCTTTTGGAGCTGAGTTGGTTCTCACAGATCCTGCAAAGGGCATGAAAGGGGCTGTTCAAAAGGCTGAAGAGATACTGGCAAAGACACCTAACGCCTACATTCTTCAGCAGTTTGAAAATCCTGCCAACCCTAAGGTATCTCAATCAATTCCGCAGCTTATGAAGCTGGCACAACTCGCTGAAAAACAAAAGGTATATTGTGCTCGGAAAAAGTAATTTGATTTTTGTTACTGTAGGTACATTATGAAACCACTGGACCAGAGATTTGGGAAGGTTCGGGAGGGAAAGTAGATGCTTTTGTATCTGGGATAGGTACAGGTGGAACTATAACAGGTGCAGGGAAGTTTCTAAAGGAGAAGAACCCTGACATAAAGGTTAGCTCGCATTTTAATGTTTAATATGAAAAGTTCTTAGGTATTTGGTTATGAGCTGCTTTTGAAGAAGACCTGAACAATAGCCTGTACTTTCTTCGTGTTTTGATGCTCTTTTACTTTGTCTTATTGTGTTCCTTTTTCTTTCTTAATGTTAGCTGTATGGTGTGGAACCGGTTGAAAGTCCCGTCCTAACTGGAGGAAAGCCCGGTGAGTTATACGCATTGCTGCTCTGAAATTGTTTGTATCCTTGCATAATCTGGCCCCTGCAATCTATTTACTGGCATTTTCACTAGTTTAGAGAAAATTTTGTTCGTAATTTCATATAAGATTTTCGGCCTCGCGAATGTAATGGGCTTCTGATGGAGATAGGGCTGTAATAAACAGTTGGAGTACTGATCTCAGATGTGACTGGTAGCGTAGAGAGGAGTTTCGTTGAGGGACACTCAGTTACTACTTCGGTGGAATGAGTCTTTTCATTCTGTTACTGAAAATGTTTTAAGACTCTTATTTTCTGTAGCTTCTGGCTTTCAACTTTAGTTTGCTTCTGATTTATTAACTGCAAAGTTTGTTTGAGTGAAAATTCTTCCTAAAACCCAATTCTACCATACATGGCGTACATAATTTAAAATTCCCTCAATTTATAACTTTATACATGACGGTCAATTCTAGTTTTTGCTTGCACGTTGTTGATGTTAATTATTATGCTCCCTTTAATGTAAAGGTCCGCACAAGATCCAAGGAATAGGAGCTGGTTTTATACCGGGTGTTTTGGAAGTCAATATCATCGACGAAGTTGTTCAAGTAAGGCTCAAAGGTTTTTTTTCTTAATGGATCTCAACCACTCAAGTGCATGACATATTATATAAATCGTTATATTATTATTTGTGATACAATCATTTATGGAAACGGCACTCGAGCCGGATATATTGTATTTGGTAGTGTTTTGATGGACTAATCTATGAATGGCCAACAATTTCTGTGAGCTGGTGTAAACACGGCCATTGACTTTTCATTTGGAATTCCTTCAAGTCTCTGCAAAGAACATAGGAAAACACACAGCTGCTAGTTTGTTTCTAACAGCTATTACTGCTGCCCGTGTCCTAAATCTGTGATGTGTTGCAGATATCAAGTGATGAAGCAATTGAAACAGCGAAGCTTCTCGCACATAAGGAGGGTTTGCTTGTAAGTTCTTAACCTACAAACAACTAGTAGTGAGTTAATATCTTTGACATCGAGCCATCACATTCGAATTTCTGCCATATCTAGGATGAATCACCGTATTGCAGCCTCTATATTGAATTACAAGTGACTGATTATCTGTTCCAGGTGGGAATATCATCTGGAGCTGCTGCCGCCGCTGCAATAAAAATTGCAAAGAGACCAGAAAATGCTGGAAAGCTCATTGTTGTAAGTTGGATCACTCCCATTCAGTTACATAGACCATGTATCAGCATTCTGCTCAACTGCTAATACACATCCATGCATTGTAGGTGATATTTCCAAGCTTTGGGGAGAGGTATCTCTCCTCTGTCTTGTTTGAGTCCGTAAGACGGGAAGCCGAAAGCATGACTTTCGAGCCCTGAGCTGATTCCTCGGTTTCTGGCTGCTTCAAGTTTTTCTTACGTGAAAACACTACCATTTAACCTTTGAGCCCCGTTATGATGCCTGGGTTTTGGCTGGCGCTCTATACAATTCTGAAGTGCAACTTCACCCGTTTAAGAGTTTTCCAGTCTATTATTATTCACATTAATTTTTGTAATGCATAATTAAATAATTTACTCTAAAAAAATTGTTGATTTTTTTTTCTAAATATATTTTTAAACTTTTATTTCTTATTTTATTTTAATTTTAAAAGTTGAAAACCTATGCACCGTTCGATCTCCATATTGGAGACCAATCGGCCCAGATTTTTTTCTAAAGCACCATCAGTTGCCTGGTTTTATTTGGAGTAAGGCAAAATTTCTTATATGAAATTGACAGGGCACCATTTGAGGAGAAATTTTTCCAGATGATTGGCACCTTAGCTTACTCGGAGTTTCCAACCAATACAACTTTAACACGTGCCTATTTCATATTGAAATAAAAAGATTGCCATGTTTTGATATTTATGATAGGTATTAATAAACAAAATTCCTAATATACCCCTTCAGTTCAAAGAGAGAGAAGTCAGAAAAATCTCTGTCTACCCTTTTCCACGTCGACCACCCACTCTATCAGAAACCACCACCTCTATTGCCGCTCTGTGATTCCACCGGCGACACTCCATATATTCTCTGTTCCTCTTTTTCTTCCCCCCCCCCCCC
>JADOBS010301755.1:0-12624 GCA_015708375.1 Cydonia oblonga
TAAAATTAATATAAAGTATGTGAAGTAAAAATGATTATGTGAATCACCATTTTCGTTTTAGGTTTCGACTTTCCCTTTGGGCCTATATTTTTTTGTTCGCAAGACGTTATATTATTAAGACGAAACACTATAATAACGGTGTCCTTATGTCATATAAGTTGCTTCCTATGTCTAATTTTCTTGAAAGTTAAAAACATATATAATATGTATTTGTATCATGAAAAAGATAAGTAATGTAGATAACACTGGATAAGGCCGAAGGAAGGAAGACACAGTTGAAGACGAACCAGAAGGAGAAATGTCAGCCGTGACAACTCTCAGTCAGGCATGCTGGGCTGCCGCCGTCGTGAAACCGAAATCAAACACTGCCATTTCTCATATCCAAAACCCAAAGCCCAAATCTTTAGCTCTTCCTCTCTCGGCCAATTCCAGCTGCGGTCACTTCTCCTTCAATCCCAAAACCACCCTCAAATCCTCCTCCTCCGTCCGTACATTCGTTGCCGCCGTTGAATCCGACCAGCTCAGCTCCTCCGACTCGGCTGACAAGGTCCAATTCTCTCTTCAACCCATAAAAAGTTTTCCTCTTGATTTTTCATTTTCTCATCCAAGACTAAATTTTGAAACTTTTTGTTTCTGAATGCAGGAAAAGCCGAGCAGGTACTATTTCGTGGTTGCGAATGCGAAGTTTATGCTCGATGACGAGGAGCATTTCCAGGAGCAGTTGTGTGAGAGGCTTCGATACTATGGAGAGAAGAACAAAGAGCAGGACTTTTGGCTTGTGATTGAGCCTAAGTTCTTGGATAAGTTTCCTAACATTTCTAAGAGATTAGGAAGGCCTGCTGTGGCTCTGGTTTCGACTAACGGTCCTTGGATTACGTAAGTTTCCCTGTTTTTGATTGCGAACTTGCTCGGTTGCAACTTGTTGTTTTCTGACTGCTGTTTTGTTTCGAGCTTCATATGTTTTGTTAGTTAAGTAGTGATATAGCAGAATCAGAGGTTGAATCAATTGGGAATATCTGTTGTGTATTAGTGTCCAATTCTCTTGTGACAATGTTTGATGATGCTAAGATTCTAGACTCGATCGATCATTATGGTAGAACGCAGACAACTGCAAGAATCCGAAAGTTTAAGTTGTTGAAGATGAGTTGAGAATTGTGCATCTAGCTAACACAGTCTCTAGTTTGCAGCCTTATCCTGCGCGTGGAGAGGCGGATGTAGATATTCATACATGTGCATCTTCACCTTGCATCTTTTAAGTTTAGAAATAAGTGGTGGAAAGGGGGTTTAGAGTGATGTTTGAATCCAGCATCTCCTGCAACTAGAGCTACGATATGATTTTAGAAAAACGAATAATCCTCGAAAGTTGAAGTTCTTGAGAAGGATTACATTGTCGACCAAGCTAACAACCATGTAAATATGAGATTCTACGCGATTGAAGCGTATACTTGCACCATTAGATATGCTAACAACAACTCCTCAGCTAAAAAAACCACATGACCTGATGTTTCGATATAAGAAATATCATCATGTGTTTGTACATAAGTAGAAATATGAAAGTTGTGACCCTTACAATGGTGGGAATGTCTCTGAATCTGATCATGTTTTGCGGCTGCAGGTTTATGAAGCTGAGACTGGACAGAGTGTTAGCAGAAAGTTTTGAAGCCGAGAGTCTAGAAGAAGCGTTGGCCTCCATTCCAACCACTATCGAGTTTGAGAAGCCACAGAAATGGGTAGCACCTTATTCCAAGTATGAATCGGGGTGGTGGGGGCCTTTCTTGCCGCCAAGAACGAAAGAGGAGAGCAAAGTGTAAATCACTTTTTTCCTTTCTCAACGTGGATTTCGTCATCTGTTACTAACTAGAGCCGAAGTTGATGCATGTAGGTAATGTGAAGTTTTGCAAGGTTAGCACCTCATGTAATAAACTTTTGTAGTTGCCTATTAATGTGTGAAGAGAGAGTATTCAAGAAGTTGTCTGTCCAAAAGGATGAAGAAATTTGCTTGTGTCATGCGCGATAATGTAATAGCTTTCGACATTGCATTCACTTCAGAAAACCGAAATATGAACGAATACATTTTCTTCAATCGAGCAAGGAAGATGAATGATTACTTTTCTTGATCAATACTCCTCGAGGAAAACTAATTAAACAAGACTACTAGTGAAACACATAGAAAGCAACATATTTTCTACATCATCATTACAGCCTTGATCAGAAAAAACCTGAGGGAACGAAACCAGCAAGAACAGAATATGAACTGTACCGACTATATGAAGAGGAAGGGTCCAGCAGAACTTCAAAAATAGGCAGGCAGACAAATAATTAGGGTTGCTTTCTGTTCTTGTTAGAAATTATTTTCTTTCTGAGTTTCTGAAGGACTGTTTCGTCCAACACTGCATACTGCTTCTTTATTTCAATCAGTGCTTTCCCTGCAATGCTGTCCACGCTATCCTCAAGATTATCGTACAACGCCGGCACTATCATTAGTATGACAAACACTGCACCAACCAAAACGAAAAATTCAGTACTCGTGTTGGTAACATAATTAGCAGACAACGACCAATTAGCTATTAATCGAATGATACTTTTTTACACAATGTCAGAAGAAGTCGCAAGTTATGTTCCCCGTTCCTCCGTTGATAAAAAGTAAGCATATAAACGAGAGAAGCAACGACGATGAGTAAACACTCGGGTAAAAATTGATGCATGTACAATCACAATAGAATTATACAACTTAACAAAAGAAACAATTTCATTTTACAAAATGCAATGTTAGTAGATTAGTCGACATTTATAGTTTTTGATGCAAGAACAAGATGTTATTTGTAACAATTAGATGAAACATAAATCGTGGATCAACAATCTCGGGAACTTGTTTAAGAATAAGAAAGAGGGATCTCATGTAAACATTGCAAACAACATCAACGTTTGTAAATGTTGATCATAGAGATTGCCAAGGACTAAAAACTTTATGGCAGAGACGAAACAGTTGGAGCTGATGCAAACCTAAGTAAAGGAAGCTTAAGAAAGTGCACCAGCTTCCGATGACAGAGAGAACCCACAAAGTCGACGCCACCCGCAAACGAGTTCATCACGTTAAAGGTTCATGTTCAATCAAAACCTACTATTCTTGCAGCATAAACAAAACCTAGAGGGGTATGAAAAAATGTCGGTACCGTGAGGAAATCTCTTATGTCTCTCCCAAAAACTACATGCCCAAATGATCTTAACGCTTGATTATGTGTAGTTGTCAAGGAAATAGCAGTCCTCATAAACAGGTGCTGTGGTACTACAATCTCTGGAATTTCTGGTGCAGACCTGTTTCATCATCATATTCTATCCAGAAATCATAACACAGACACAAGAAAAAACCAATTAAAAAAGGGAAATATGGACAGATAGAAGAACCGCTAAGGCGCTTATAAATTCTTAATAAAATAATAAAACCAGAGGAATCCTAAATATACAATAAAGGGGCATTAAAACGTGGTTAATGTACGGCGCATTGTGTGTTTCGTGTCTTCCAAGCTCTATTTTTTTAGAATTTGTAATTAACCGTTTGTTTTTTTTTTGTGCATATTAGCCTAAACAAAAATTAAATTAGACAAAATTAAGGAGCTCACACATGGATGAAGGAACCAAAGTTGGACCACAAGAACAGGGCTGTCAAGGAAAGCAATGAAGCATGGCAAAGAAACACAACCAAATTATAACCTAATCTCTCAAAGAGAAAAGTGTTGCACCCATAAAAATGTAGGCTGAGATCTGCTTGTTTCTCCAAAGTATAATATCAGCAGCTGAAGGAATTAATTAATTTCACTTTAAGGTTAAAAGAAGCATGAAATTTACAGCAAGCAGAAGAAAAAAAAATTACAATTACAGTTTACGTACATACACCAGCGCCGAGGACAACATGAAGAGGCTTCTGGCGACCAAACAATCGGTTCTTGCACGTAAAAGCCAAGCAGTAATTATCAATGTCGGAGTCGGAAGAGTCATCTGGATCTGATTGGTTGGTGAGAAAATCAGAATCTGCAATATCCACGTCCACCGGATCCAGCATTTTATGTGTACGTTTAATGTTTGTATGCATGTAAATTGTAATTACATTAATCACTCTCTTAATCACTTAATAATCACTTAACCTGCAATGCATGTCACCAACAAAAAAGATTACGAATTGCATGCAAAAATCATGTCAAACCACCTCCATGCCACTTATTCTTTCTTCTGAATCCCAACTTCAAGGAACAGGAAGGCTTTGATCTTCTGGCGTGGTGCATGTTTCTCTACCCTCCACAACACCTCTTGTCTTGTGGCCACGTGTTTCTGGAAAGGGGCAACTGAAGTTCGGGTGAAAGAATAAGAATATGATGGTGTTATTCACACTGGCCTATTTTTATTTCTCATATTCTCTTGTTAATTTTTTGTCGCTGATTTTATTTAGCTCATTCTATATGACAGTCGAAAATTGAGAGGATGTGTGAGAAGTAAAAACGGGTGTGTGGATAATACTGCTTTAAGAATATCATATATTTGGGCTAGAAATTTATTTGTAGTTACATTGTTTTATATATTAAACTGTACAACAAAATAATTCTTCGATAATAGTTGTATGCGAGGCACCCACCTCTCTCTAAATGCAGAGAGGCCTATTATACTAATAAGAGGGTTTTGAACTTTAATCCTTCAAGAAAACTAAAATTTAATAAAAACCTGGTGCTAGATTAAATATTGATTTTAGTCATTAATGTGTACTTAATTCAAATTCACATTATGTTTTTGTTTTTATATTTAATAGATAATTTATTTAATGTTATTACTTTAAATTTTAAATTTATTATTATACACATTTTAATTCATTAATTTTATTTAACTTTCTCTAATTAGAGTACCTAAACGTCCATATCATAACATATTTTGCTAAATTAGTGTACCGAAATATCTATACCTAAATATATTGTAGTGAACTAGTGACACATAAGAAAATATGTAAAAACATAAGTGTACTGAAAATTCTGTACCTAACTATGCGATACTAAACTAGTGTACCGAAACGTCGGTACCTTAATGTATTATGCTAAACTAGTGTACCGAAATATCCGTACCTAAACATATTATACTAACCCAGTGTACTGAAATGTTCGTACCCAAATACGTTGTAATGAATTAGTGGCAGATAATAAAATATGCAAAAACATAAGTGTACCGAAAAAATCTCAAAAAAATATATTTTCTTATATAAGATGCTTACCATAATGAGAATTAAAATTTATAATATTTTCATAAAATTTAAATTCATAAAATTATAAATAAAAAAATAGACACTGAATATATATGGTGGCATTAAATAAAGTCTAGGGACTAAAATCAATTTTTAATCTTGTATAAGACATTTTTCTAAATTTCATCTTATTTAAAGATTAAAATCGAATTTTCTATACTAAAAAGATCCCCCTGGTACCTCGTGTAAATTTGTGTTATTGATAATAGAAAGGTAAAGATAAAACAATAATTGGGACATCATTTACCGAAACATTGCAAAATGAAGTAATAAAGAACCATTAATTTGAAAATCAGAAACCCGTCAAGATTAGAAATTCAAATGCAAACTAGCAAAAGCACGCCCAAGATGAAGAAGACAAGCTCAGATTTACCGAAACAATCCGCAAACACACCTTTCTCAATAAATGTAGGAACAACAAAAAGTCTGGATCAAAAAAAAAAAAAAAGTCAATGTCAACCGTGTTGAAAATAAAAAAAATCCAACACCAATAATATTTTTTTTTAACAAAAATCAACCCCAATAATAATGGTAAAGAATTCCGCAAATTATCAACTGTGATGGCCAATAAATGTATGAAAATGTGTCACGCATTTGTTCTGTGTTGATGTGATCTGCAATGACTACTAGTTTTAAGACATTGTTATAAATTAATTAGAGGCCTATAACTGAATTGATTGAAAGTATTTGTTCTAAAACTCAATGTTTGCTCAAATATCTCTCCCAATATAGTTTGTATAAATGATAAATTGTTATAAATTATTCTTCCTAGACTACATATTTTTTTTACATTTAATCTTGATTCAACGATATTCGACACCAAAGAGGATTTGGGCTCAACCATACAATTAATGGGGCTAATTATAATATTCAAATATGAAACTCGTCATTCAAATGATTCAAACGTAAGACTTTTCATTTATAAAGTTACAATTAAAAAGAAATAGTAAATATGTAAATACCACTAGACCGTAATAATATTAACACATATGATATGGGTTAGGGGTGTCTAGATTAATTGTTCTTGAGTTTCAAGAAATTAGCGACTTATATTTTGCAAACACATCGACATGTCCAATTGCAATAAATAAATAAAAAGAAGAGAACGAGCAGTATCTATAGTAATGTGACATTAATTATTCCAAAAGGGAACAGACAATACAAGCTAAAAAGAGCGATATCTGTTTTTTCTTTTTCCATGGAAAGAAATTGATGAGACACTGTTCTCTTTACAGCTTCCTGAAGAAAAGACGAACTCCATGTTTTGCCTCTATACCCAATCCAAGAGAAGGCTTGTGTATATAATTTGGAGAAAGCGAGAAGGATAACATGGACAATATGAGAGATATGAGAGCCTTGACTTCAGACATAGCAAAGTTCTGTCCAATACTCGTGGTCCGGCCCCTAACGCGGGGCCGCCTCCGAGGGTAATGTGACCACCTAGGGTTCCCAAGTGGAAGGGCCCCGAAAATGTTGTATAATGTGTAAGGTTATGATAAATAATAATAATTTAAGAGCTCTAGCAAAAGTAGTTACCTTGTTGGTGAACTAGAAACTAGTTCATGTTATGGGCAGAAATTTGAGTTTATGTTCTGGGCAGGAGTTTGATCCCACCAACGCTGTTGTTTCTCCTTATTTTCTATTTCTTTTTCATCCGTTCAGTTTCGGCCTGGCAAACGAGCATGTGTTGTCATGTTCGTGTCATTTTTTGTCCTACTGATTATCTTATTGAATCGTGTCGTATCAAACTCGTAATCTTAATTGGTTCTTAACAAGTGACCCGATCTTTTAACGGGTCACGTTCATGTCGGGTTAACGAGTCATACATAAATTGTTTTGCCTAATGTCTAGATTAGGCAAACAGTATCTTATCGGGTGACCTGATAACGACTTGACACATTAACGGGTGATCCCATGACTACTCGACTCGTTAGCAAGTTGACCCAAAACTTATTATTTTTTGTGTCATTTATGTTGGGTTAACCGGTCGTGCAATAAATTGTCAGCCTTAGTTTAGTCCATCCATTCTATAATTTAATCCTTTCATCATTTAACAAAAATAAAATTACACATAAAACAATTAAGAAAGTAAGCTATTCTATTGAAGCCTTTTTTTTTTTGGTCAACATTATATTGAGGCCTAGGGCCTAGGGTTTCGTATTTCTTTGAGCCTTCCCCTACAACTCCATCTTCACATCACTGTCTCAATAGATTTGTAAATTAATTATCTCACAATTAAGAAGATTGGAATTTTAGGTAATCTAATTTTTAAACTATGAATTTAGTTTTTATTTGAAGTTGATCAAATAGTGTAATGCCTTCGATAGCCTTCGATAGAGATTGAGTGACTTAGTTATGTTATCTATTGAAAAAGGTAGGAAGGAAACTTGATAGTGTGATGTTTTGATGTAGTTATAAGTTTCTGAATTGATTATGTATTTCATTTTTTTGTCGCGACTCGCGAGCAACTTGTGCTCATCAAACTGTTTAATTTGACTTGAGACTCCTAGTGTACTAGATTTCCTAGAGGTTTTTTTTTCTCTCTTTTATTATGTTTGTTTCAAAAAACAAAAATAAAAAGCTATATAAATGTGTGACACATCAGAGGACTCAAAGGCCCCCTCTTAGAGGCTCGCTTAGGATTCCCAAGATATGAGGGTTGGCCCTGGCCCCTCGGCCGGATCAAGCAGCGGTGTTGCTTCATAAGCAAGTAAAGGCTCAAGGCACCAACGGCATGTACAACTGAGGAAGCTTGTAAGCACCTGCAATTCCATTTGACATTCTATCCAGGTTGAATGTATAAGAATAATGTCCAAACATTGACACCCTTTCCAACAATAATGTCCCCACATTTCACGTCCGCAAAAGCCAGCCTTGATGGTAGATGTCGGATAAAGGCGCATCGATTCATGAATCACCATTGTTAGCGGAACATTGCAAAAATTAGATAATGATTTAGACATGACGAGCTGGAGAAACAACAATATTCATAATAAACTGTACTATTTCTCCCTTACTAATGCGTAGACAAAAGTACCGTGGCTAATATCACTTTAACTGAGTTTTTAACTGTTAGGCACAGTTTCCTGTCCTGCTTAACATCCACCTACGGAAAAGTAGTACCATTCTTTCGTGGCGATTGCTATTTTTTGTGCAGTGACTTCGATAAATTCATATAATTGAATGACATGACATTTTAGAACTACATGTTCTAACTAGTTAATAAAAATAAAGAAATGCTAAAGAGACTCTATCAAAAGTGTGACTCGCTATGAACTCTTTGCCCTTCATGTTTATGGCACAATGTCTTACAATATTGGTCTGAGAATTAACGTTAATTAAATTGTAAGGTGACAGAGAGACCCTAAGGAGTTACACTTTAAGAAAGTCTTCTTAGCATTTATCTAAAAAGTATATACCTGTTTCATCTTCAGAAGCAAGGAATCATCTTGATTTGAATTTTAAAATTTTGTCCCATTGTAATTAAATTGCATTCTTTAACAATTTAAAGAAACAAAAGGATATTTTATGGTATTATAGAAGTTTCACCCAGTTCTTTCTCACTTTATATATGAACACTTTATAAACATTTTGAAAATGCCTGCGGGAGGTATATCAATATCATTTTGGCTTTGAGATCATGGAGGCAAGTGTTGTCAATACATAACTGGCAGTTTCATGGGAGCCATTGACTGTCTATCTCCTTTCACAACTCCCATGTACTAACATATACACAAAAGCGTGAACCTAGCTCGCCAGAGATGATCAAAGTCGGCTATGATACTATAATCTGTAACATCGGATACTGAGGTTCAACACATGAAATCAAAGACAAAGTCGTATAACTAAGAATCAAGGTCCCATATATAATTTGCGTGAACAATTGGGTACATATTCTCAATCAACATTAGGTGGAGATGCCTAACAATTTGACTAAAAACTATGTTTTGTATATACAATCTGAACGGGGTTGGAGATTTGGCATATTACATTTGCTTCATGCACCAACACATCTAGGTTCTATTTTTATTAGAAAGATGATATAAATATGGTATGTATAAATAAATGCATGTATTTTTTTTAATACATCGATATTTTTATACTAAGGAGAGGGGGAGTTCGGTTAAGCCACACAATGGGCAACTTAATTTGGTGTCGAATTCGTCATCCACAAGATTCGTACCTAAGACCTCACACTTTCAAGTGAAGAGGAATACCACCAGACCATAATACTAAGTGAAAATAAATGTATTTTAATATAAATAAAATTAAAAAACCACAATAAGGATAAGTGGAATGCTCTTTTCTTTTATGACTTGTAGTTTCGAATCGAACAACAAACGTTATAAAAGAGCTCACTAGAAACTAGAAATATTAATGCCGTTGGTGCCTTCAGCCTTTACTTGTTTCTGAAGCAACCAACGGTATGTACAACTAAGGAAGCTTGCAAGCACCTGCAATTCCATTCGCAATTCACTCGGGGGTTGAATGTATCAGAATAATGTCCAAACATTGACACCCTTTCGAACAATAATGTCCCCACATTTCACGTCCGCAAAAGCCTCCCTTGATGCTACAATTAGGGGTGGGCACGGGCCGGGCAGGACCCAAATTTGGAAGGATCGGACTGGACCCGCTTAAAAAGGAAACGGGCCAAGCCAGGCCGAGTATTACAAATCTGACCACTGGAACCACACCTAACTCGGCCCGTTTCAAAAGGACCGGTTCGGGACGGATCCATGGGTCCTCTACTTTTTTTTTTTTTCCCCGGTTGCGATCGCCACCCAGATTTGCTCACCATCTAGATCTTCGATTCGGTCTTCGACATCAAGACCCTCATCCGCTGCTGCATTGTTTCCAAGCGATTCAACTCGCTGCCGCACCATTTCCAAGCAAAAAACTGAACCAGTAATGCAATCTGTTTGATCAAAGATAGAGACATCCAGAGAGAGAGAGAGAGTTAATCAATAAACTCTGAAATTTTAAATAGTGTTATAAGAAATTACCTGAAATTTTAAATAATGGACGGCGGCTTGTGGTGCAGTTGGTGATGCTTTGTGAAGTGTGAGCTGGGTATATGCCTGGTTATGCTTTGTGAAGGTTGGAGAAGATGAGAGGAAGAAATGGGTCATGCTGGGTTTAGGGCGGATGAGATGGGATGAGAGAGAGAGAGATTGTGGAAGAGAGAGATCGAGATCGAGAGAGATCAAGATAGAGAGAGATCAAGAGAGATCGAGAGGGAGGAGATCGAGATCGAGAAAGATCGAGATAAAGAGAGATCAAGAAAGATCGAGAGAGAGGAGATCGAGATCGAGAGGGATGAGAGATTGAGGAGTCGGGATAGAGAGAGAGGGTGAGAGGTGAATTGATTGAATTAGGTCTGAGAAACCGAGAAAGAATAAGAGAGACTGAGAGAGTGGGTATTGGGTAATAGAGGCCCAAAATGTAGAGATTCAATCAATTGGCAATGAACGGTCCGGGCCGAAGGCCCGTTTTCTCCAATTTTTAGAACTGGCCCGTCTCGTTGTTTACAAGGAATCGGCCCGCCCCCGCCCCGTTTGGTATTTATAATTTTTGGACCCGTCCCGTACCCACTCTGAACCTCAAGGATCTGCCCCGACCCGCGGGTCCAGGACCCGTTTGCCCACACCTAGCTACAATAGTCGAGGGATATAGGTGCATCGATTCATGAATCACCATTGTTAGCGGAACATTGCAAAAATTAGATAATGATTTAGACATGACGAGCTGGTGAAACAACAATCTTCATAGAGAAACGGTACTATTTCTCCCTTACTACAAAAGTACCGTGGCTAATATCACTTTAACTGGCTTTTTAACTGGTAGGCACCGTTTCCTGTCCTACTTAACATCCACCTACGGAAAAGTAGCACCATTCTTTCGTGGCGATTGCTGTTTTTTGTGCAGTGACTTCAATGAGTTCATATAATTGAATGACATGACATTTTAGAACTACATGTTCTAACTAGTTAATAAAAAATAGAGAAATGTTAAGAAAACTCTATCAAAAGTGCGATTCGCTATGAACTCTTTGCCGCTTATGTTTATGACACAATGTCATACAATGTTGACACGAAAATTAACATTAAACTGTGAGGTAATAAATAGGTCATAAGGAGTCATACTTTAAAAGCGTTTTCTTAGCATTTCTCTAAAAAATATATACATGTTTCATCTCCAGAAGCAAGTAATCATTTTGATTTGAATTTTAAAAATGTATCCCATTGTAATTAAATTGCATTCTTTAAAAATTTAAAGAAAAAAAGGATATTTTTTTGGTATTATAAAAGTTTCACCCTGTTCTTTCTCACTTTATATATGAACGCTTTATAAACATTTTGAAAATGCCTGCGGGAGGTATATCAAAATCATTTTGGCTTTGAGGTCATGGAGGCAAGTGATAACATGTCAATACATAATTGGCAGTTTCATGGGAGCCCTTCACTGTCCATCTCCCTTCACAGCACACACGTACTAATAAATACACAAAGTGTCAACCTCACCACAGATGATCACAAGTCGGCTATAGCACAGTAATCTGTAACATCGTATACGACGTATAGTGAGATTCAATACCTGAAATCAAAGACAAAGTCGTATAACTAAGAATTAAGGTCCCATCATTTGTGTGAACAATTGGGTACATATTGGCAACCAACAGAGATGCCTAACACTTTGACTAAAATCTATGTTTTGTGTATATACGATCTGAACGGGATTGAAGATTTGGCATGTTACATTTGCTACATGCACCAACACATTTAGGTCCTCTTTTTATTAAGGAAAGAGTACAAATGTGATATCTATAAATAAATGCATGTATTTTAATTTATTTTCTGACATAATTTCGAATCGAACAAAAAATATGATTATAAAAAAAAACCCTTAAGAGAGCGAGAGAGCATGTAATTATTAATTCATATGTTGATATACGTTTGTTCGCTCTGCTCGTGGAGTGCTATACCAAAATAAATATATGACTTTTCATTCCCGAAGTTTGAACATACAGACTTGAGCTAAGTTTTGAGTGGAACCCACAAGACCGACCGCCGCAACCTCAAATTTTAAGGTTCCCAATTTGACAGGGGAGCTAACCAACCACAAACCAAACCCACCCCACCCCCCCTCCCCCTGAGTAGAACCCACAAGAGCGACCGCCGCAACCTCAAATTTTAAAGTTCCCAATTTGACAGGGGAGCTAACCAACCAACAGCGACCTCAAATTTTAAAGTTCCCAATTTGACAGGGGGAGCTAACCAACCAACACCCCCCGGGAGGGGGGGGGAACCACAAAAAACTCCGTGGAGGGAGGGGGGGGGGCC
>JADOBS010301756.1:0-12625 GCA_015708375.1 Cydonia oblonga
ATATATATATATATATATATATATATATATATATATATATATATTATAAGATGAAAAACATACATGGCCTCCAAAGTAAGCAGTGACCCAATTAGGACGAGGGGGGACACTATAGATTGCTTTGCAGTTGTCAATGTATTCTTGTAGATCGAACTGGTAAGGTGGGAACATGGAATCGTTGCTGACGCTTATGGGAATCACCATGTCACTACATGTCTGAGTGGTACAGTGCACATTAGTATATCCGTCCATCGTCGCATATATGATTAGTGGCAGTTTTATGATCTCATGAAACAACAATTCAGAAATCAAAAAACAAAATTGATCACATTGATGCGCTTTCTAATAAAATGTTGAGTCATATTATTTTAATTGACTCATTTATTTAAAAATCCGAATCAATAATACAAAGAGAATAAATGTTGTTCGTAATAATATTATGTGCATTTTTGCAGAATTAGACTTACACAAGTTGATTTAGTCATTTCAGAACAACATAGATTTAGCCAAGTTGAAGGCAAAATATTATGTGTATAAACAATGTAGAATATTGCTATCAATCGTGATATGGGAATTAAAGAACTAGAAATAAACTTGCTTATAGAAGTTGCAACAATATATGTGAAGCAACATTTACCAAAGAAAAGGGCAATATTCCCCGCTTTTAGGGATCCTCTTTGAATGACAACCATATATGGATGAGTAAACCGAGTTACGCAATAACCTAGCATGTGTGTATGTTAATGTTTATGATCACATCGAAGCAAGATTTTTATTAAGTTATTCACCTTTGGCACAATCAGCATATCTAGAACATTTATGATCTGGACCAAAAACCATAAATGTTTATCTATTTATTTTAAACAAAAACATTATGGAGACGAAAATTTGAGTATCACGTTATGTGGCAAACAATGTGTATATGCTATATTAATAAATAATATTTAAATCAGGATAGAGTGAAACTTTGAATTTGATCCTTAATATGAAAATTGATACAGTTGAACTTACTGAACTATAAGTTGGTTTTGTCATTGAAACCATTGTTAATAAATTTTAAGTAGGTCATAATTAATCAATTGAGATAAAGTGACAAGATGTACTTAATTACCTGCCAACTCCACCCTACATCTGTTTCAGATAGGTTTCTGGGTTCATTAACATAGCACGACCTGTTTCCATTATATGCAACAACACCTGCAAATATTTTGCTTAGAGTATCATTTCCAGAAGACACTCCATCAATGCCGCCACAGACAACAGTAACTGGATAACTTGGTGGACTATTGTATTGAGCTGCTCCACAGTACAAACCGTCCAAGTAGTTCTTAAGCTCAGACGACGTGGTCAACGGACTAAAAAACAATAAATTAAACAAACAGGGAAATGAGTAAACTAATTATCTAAATTATCAACAATGTTTCTTGTTTATGTAAACTTTCAATTCACGTAAATGACAAGAAAAACAAAAGATTAATGACAAAATTGTTAGAATTATTTCTTATTATTATGAAAATTCTAGCATGTAAATGACAAAGAAACAAATACATAAGGACAAATTAATCATTAGACTTAATACACTGTTTAAATGAACGATTAAATTAAAAAAATTTCGATGAAACCATCATATCTGCCCATGATGTGACATGAAAACAAAAGAGTAAGGGCGGAATTATTTCAATATTATGGACATATGTATAGACCACCATGCAAAATTATAAAAAAGAAAAAACAAATGAGTAATGACAGAAGTATTAGAGAATAATTAACTCCTATGACCATCTCATCCCCCTGAAAATGTCAAAGAAAAAGTCACTATACATTCCCTGGTATAATATACTTTGAAAGACAGCTGAATGAATTTTTTAAAATGCTATTAACAATTTCCTTCAATTAATATTACCTATAATCCTCAAAATTATATAGCTAACAATCTTTAAGCACCTACCTGCAAGTGCGGAATTTGTTGCTAAGAAATGTGAGGCCTTCAGGCTTGGAAGCAATATCATCAATTTCGGACCACGAATTTTTTATGGTTTGGTAGCAAGTTTCACTGGCTTCCTACACATGCATGCCCATAAATCACAATTAATTGTTTGTTTACCAAGACAAATACGTTAACTACTAATTTGAATATACGATTTAAATGTATTGTAGCAGAAGCCTAGTATAAGAGGGCTGGGGTGAATAGAAATTTCTTCGACAAAACCTAAATCATATGTTTGCAAACAAAATATACAAAGAAAAAGAGATATGTTACTTGAAAATCTTTGGTAACAATTGAGTAATATCCCTTTTCTGGTGGAATAATGTTTTCAAAGTACAGAATTGGAGCTGATGAGGCTAGAGCTCCTAGAGCGACATGGGGATATTTTAGCCGAAACCATGAAGCAAGCACTGCATCAAGTGTAAGAAAAGGAAAATTAAACCATTAACCAAAAATTGACTAATACATTAATTAATTAATCGTAACATTCACAAAATGGAATCACTTACTTCCACCATATGATGCACCGATAACAATCACCGGAGAATGTTCAGCGCGGAGTTGCTTCTTTACATGTATGAGGATCTCTGCATAATCTGCCATTGCTTGAGCTGAGTTGAAGTACCCAATAGTGCTTGCATTTTTAAAAGCCTCTTCCCTTGATCCAAATGGGACTGATTGCCCATAGTAACGGTGCTATAAAGAGAAAAATAAAAGTTCAAATTAACAATACAAAAGGTAAGAATTCACCTGATAAACACTTTATAATTTTATGTTGACAATACGATATTTTAAACTACTCTAATCTATTGAAATGGTCGGACCCAGTAATAGGTGGACGTATTACCATGACAAACTAGCCTACCTCCATATTTGCGATAAGCACTTTTTAAGTTGATAATCAAGTAGATGTGAATAAGTCTAGCAAGAGAACATTTCCAAAAATACGAATAACTCAAAATGGCGACATGCAGACATGCATGGAACTCTTTCTGACGTACCTCGATAAATATCTGGAGAGCTTGAAACTGATTGGCGTTTTCACTAAGAAAGCCAATAATTGATAGATCAGCATCAATGGCTTCTTCTTCACCAAGGTAAGCAAATATCGGCGCGCTGATATTGGAGCCTCCCCAATGCTTGAAATTGATCAAATATCTTTGCTGAAAAGTATTGAAGCTATCAGGCCTGAAGTTGAAATGGTCAAGTGTTTGGTTATAATAAAATGTTTGAAATTCTGTAACTGGATCAAATGCAGACAAAGGTTTTGGGTGGTCGTGTGCAAAATAATTTCCTTGTACGAATGTTCCAACATTCGGACTTAGCAGCGGGATGTTTAAAGGTGTAGCAGAAACTGAGATTGTGATAAAGAGAGGAATAATTAATACAAGGCATTGAAGCAAAGATATGAGAGGGTTCATGGCAAGGTTTTGGATAGAATGCTGCTAATTGGAGAGTTTCAGTTGAGTTTTAATTTAGACTAAGCACGGCCATATATTACAAGAGATTATGGCTTTGTTTTGACTTCTATATAATGGCTGGCGACAATTGGCTCTGGCAACAGTGTTTAATTATAGAAATTACCGCTCTTCCTACAATTTAATAAAAGAAAAACTAATGAAAAGAGCTTGAAAATTTTGAGTTTTAACGATAGGGACAAAATAAAAGGTAAAATGTTGTCGCCAGCAACAATGTTTAATTATAGAAATTACCGCTCTTCCTACAATTTAATAAAAGAAAAACTAATGAAAAGAGCTTGACAATTTTGAGTTTTAACGATAGAGACAAAATAAAGGGTAAAATGAATAGTACCACGATCAACTTTTTAGTGTAAAAATATGGTTTTTCATTAAAATGAATAGTACCGAAATTTTTCGTGAAAGTTACCTTTAATAAAATGAAGAATAGAGAAAAAATTCATTTCAGGAAAAGTACATGATAGTTCTTTATAATGTAAGGACTAAAAAATTAATTACGCACTTGAGGTTTAAAACCCAGAATTAACCAATCCCACTCATGGCACAATTTTTTGGTCTAGAAATTTGTGAAATGCACAAAACACTCGCACACTAACACTCTATCAATCTGTATGTTGGCAGCATCAAACAATAGAACACTTGCATGCGCCATTTCTCTCAAGCCTTGTCTTAGCACTGTGAGCAAAAACGCATTCAGGGCAAATAATTTATTGAGGATACCTAATACAAAATAATTTTTGGCACAATTTACCCATCATCTTTCTACCTAGTATTTTTCTTTTTAAATTGATGGATCTTTTAGTATTTTCACATTGATGAATCCTCAAGTATTGGAATCACCCAAGCCCTCATCTCAGACAGCTTGGATACCCATCGAATTAACAATAAGTACAAAAGTGGTACTTAATACTTGTCCGTGGTGATATTCGGACTTGGATCCTCTCCTGAGCCCAAGGAGAGGATCCTCCTAACCAAGAAGTGTGAGCCATTGGATGAAATTCAACAGCTATAAATAAGGGGGGTCCCTTTAAAGTTATAATAATTATAGCTATAGTATTTTCATCCAATGGTTCACACTCCTTGATCAGGAGGATTCTCTCCTTGGGCTCAGGAGAGAATCCAATTTCGTGATATTCTTTAGAAAGTAGATATTGTCTGCAGATAATCATTTTGTATTTTTAAATTAAGACAATATATTTTACAAAGAGTACAAAAAAAAACTTCATATAACAACAATAATAAAGCCTTATCCCACTAAGTATCAATTTGATACAACTTAAATTTGAAAGAAAAAAAAGCAGGCGTGTTTGATAACATTTTATAACCAGTTTTTTTTTCATAGTTTGGATGAAAAAATGCCAAAAATAAAGTTATAATAATTATAGCTATTTTATTTTCATCCAACGGTTCACACTCCTTGGTCAGGAGGATCCTCTCCTTGGGCTCAGGAGAGAATCCAATTTCGTGATATTCTTTAGAAAGTAGATATTGTCTGCAGATAATCATTTTGTATGTTTAAATTAAGACAATATATTTTACAAAGAGTACAAAAAAAAAAACTTCATATAACAACAATAATAAAGCCTTATCCCACTAAGTATTAATTTGGTACAACTTAAATTTGAAAGAAAAAAAAAAGCAGGCGTGTTTGATAACATTTTATAACCAGTTTTTTTTCATAGTTTGGATGAAAAAATGCCAAAAAGCTAGAGCAGTGAAAGCTAACTTTGAAAAACCAGCTTATTTTTCCTAAAATGTGGATGAACAGAGTCATTAAATGAACTTTTCCAAATTCCAAACCTATCCCTTTCCCCCTCCTCCAAACTTCTCTTCGAAGCACCGAGATCCAAAATATGACCTCCTCCAAACTTCTCTTTGAAGCAGCGAGATCCAAAATGGAGAGCTCAAGCTTTTCCTAGTTTGGCATCTCTCTCTGCCTCTCAGCTGCTGACTTAGGTGTGTGAGCATGGACGAAGTCAAAGATTTGTATAAATAAGGGTATCCTCAAACAACAAAGTTACAAATTAAAAAACTCAAGAATTTATTAAACAAAACACCTATATATTAATCTATAAGGTTTTTCATACAACATATTACAATATTCTCTCCATGTGTTTTCATATTTTGAATGTGTTGCATACAACTTCATTACCAATACCATCAATATCTCTCTCTATAAAAATAACCATGTACATTTTCTTCCGCCAGAAAAACTGAGTGTGGGTATCCGCCCTTGCTAAGTCCAAGGTGGCTCTGTCCATGTGTGTGACAATGCGTTTCCGCATACCCATTATAAACCCATTTCATCACACTTCTATGTTTCCTCATTCATGTCTCCGAACCAATTCACCAAAACCTCTGCTTTTCTTTCTAGAATCGTCTCAGCCATGGCGGTTTGGATTTGCACAGCTCCTCCGCCGCTCGTCTCTTGCTGTTTTTCTTCATATTGGCTTGGGCTTGTCAGACCTGTTTTTCTTCATGGTGGTTGTGGATTTGGGAGAAGAAACAGGATGGTGGGGTTCGGCTGTGATGGTGGTAGTCAGAAGAGAGATGGGGAAGGGGAAAGAAGAGAACGGAGAAAACAAGAAAATGAGGAAGAGTTCTAGAGAGATTAGTCTTATAATATAGAGTAAGAAATAAAAAATCAATAAAACAAGTTATTATAGTACATTCAACATTATAGCATTTCGAGTCATTTAATACAATCACAATAGTTTTATATAAAAATTTACTAAACATTCGGACACTGTTTTTTTAGTCAAAAGCACTTTACAAAAAAAGTTCACAAACACTAAACTACTTCATTTTACAGTTGTTTATTCTCACAACATAGCACAACACAAGCAGTTTTTTTAATCTTTTTATATTTTATATTTTATTTTAAAAAAGCATAGCAATACCAAATTAAAGCGAAGTATGGTTGGTTGTATGAATCATAGAATGCCACTGCGCCCGGTTTTATGTCAAGTCCTCCGTTAGATCCAAGTACTCTAAGTCTTTTCTTAGAGACTCTTTTCTGGTCTTTCTCTACCCCTTTGGCCCTGAGCCTCTATCTTACAACCGCATCGTCTAACTGGAGCGTGTGTAGGTCTTCTTTCACATATCCAAACCATCTTAACCGTTTTCTCATCTTATCTTCAATTTCGGTTACTCCTACTTTACCTCGAACATCCTTGTTTCTAATATTATGCTTTCTTGTGTGCCCACACTTCTAATGAAGCATTCTCATCTCTAGTACACTCATTTTGTGTACGTGTGGATACTTGACTGCCCAACATTCCGTGCCATAAAGCATTGTTGGCCTTATTGCAGTTTTATAAACTAGCTTTAGTAGCATACAACAATCTCACTATAGACCTGATGCACTCTTCCACTTCATCCATCTAGCTTGTATTATATGGTTGAGATCTCCATCAAATTCTTAGTTCTTTTGCAAGATAGATCCAAAGTAGCGAAAGTGTTCGCTCTTCGACAGTTATTGATCTCCAATCCTCACACATAACTTATTTAAACCTCATTCCCACTAAAATTGCACTCTATATACTTTGTGTTTAACCTACTTAGATGAAGACCTTTACATTCCAACACTTCCTGCCAAAGGTTAAGTTTCGCATTTACTTCCTCATGAATTTTATCTATCAACACTATATCGTCTGCGATAATCATACACCACACCAAGGAATATCATCTTGAATATGTTTCGTTAACTTATTTGTTACCAATGCAAAAATGTAAGGACTTAAAGATGAACCTTGATGTAACCCTACAATTGTGGGAAAGCTTTTAGTTTGTCCTTCATGAATTCTTACAAAAGTCTCCCATTATGCATATCCTTTGTAGCTTGGATATATGATGTTCATATTGTTTTCTTCTCTAAAATCTTCCAAAGAATCTCTCTTGGGACACTATCATATGATTTTTTTCAAATCTATAAAGACCAGGTGCAAATCTTTTTTCATATCTCTGTACCCTTCCATTGACCTTCGTATGAGATAGGTTACCTCCATGGTCGAGCGCATTGGCATGAACCCGAATTGATTGTTTGAGACCAGTGTCTCTTGCCTTAGTCTATGCTCAACATACTCGCTTCCAGAGCTTCGTTGTATGACTCAATAACTTAATACCCCTATAGTTCATGCAATTTTGTACGTCTCCCTTATTCTTGTAGATAGGCATCAAAGTGCTTTTTCGCCCACATTTGGCATCTTTTTCGTTTTCAAAATCCTATTGAAAAAGTTAGTGAGCCATGCTATACTAGTCTCTCCCAAGACTTTCCACAGTTCGATTGGTATATCACCTGGGCCACTACTTTTCTATGCTTCATCTTTTTCAAAGCTACAACTGCTTATTCTTTCCTGATTCGGTGACAAAATGAGTAATTTCTACACTCTTATGAGTTACTCAACTCCCCCAAAGAAGTACTCCTTTCATGTCGTTCATTGAAAAATTATGAACATAACTTCTCCATCTGTCTTTAAAGGCGTTCTTTGTAGCTAGAACATTTTCATCCTCATCCTTGATGCACCTTACTTGGTTCAAGTGTCTTGTCTTCCTTTTCTTTGATCTGGTAGTTTATAGATATCCAACTCTCCTTCTTTGGTATCTGATTGCTTGTACATATCGTCAAAATCCACTAGCTTCATTCTCTCACAGCTTTCTTCGCTATTTTATACCTTGCACAGTTTTCATCGGTTCTATTCTTGTATAAGGTTTAGAATATTTCTTCTTAGCCTTAACCTTTGCCTACCTACTCTTTCGACCACCAATATTCCTTTTTAATGCAGAGCAAAACCCTTAGACTCTCCTAATACCTCTTTTGCAACTTTTTGGATATAGCTATCCATGGAATCCCACATTTGCCTAGCGTCCCCCTCTGTATCCCAAACGCATTGAGTGAGTACTTTCTCTTTGAAAGTGACTTGTTTTTCTCATTTTAGATTCCACCATCTAGTCCTTGAATACTTCAAGGTTTTGTTCTTTCTTCTATCTCTTTTATTATATACATCCATCACCAACAATCGATGTTGGTTAGCCAAGTTCTATCCCGAAATAATTTTGCAATCCTTACCAGTTATACGATCCTTCTTCCTTATTAAAAGGAAATCTATTTGTGTTTTTAATGACCCATTCTTGTAGGTAATCACATGCTCCTCTCTCTCTTTAAAGAAGGTGTTGGCTAAAAAGAGATCGTATGCCACTGCAAAATCCAAAATGACTTCCCCATCCTCGTTTCTCCCCCAAAAACCATAGCTACCATGAAAACC
Source organism: Cydonia oblonga (assembly GCA_015708375.1). Taxonomy (NCBI): domain Eukaryota; kingdom Viridiplantae; phylum Streptophyta; class Magnoliopsida; order Rosales; family Rosaceae; genus Cydonia; species Cydonia oblonga. The sequence continues at coordinate 8,730 of JADOBS010301756.1, forward strand.
TTTGTAGTTGCCTTTCTCCTTTGCCACATTCCATTTAAATCTACTTCTATGAACAACTTCTCCATCTGAGAGATTCCTTAGACCAATTCTCCAAGATTTTCCCAAAATTTCTTCTTCAAACTCATATATAACCCAACTTAAGTGCAAACATGCTAATCACATTGATGAGTTTTTGTCCTATCAAAATCTTGATTGTTATAATTCTATCCCCACCCTCTTAACCTCTACAACATCTTGCATTAGATTCTTGTCCACGATGATGCCAGCACCATTTCTCTTTTTGTTTGTGCTTGAATACCAAAGCTTAAAACTTGGCGACAGTTGTGATTGCTTAGACGTTAGCAAAATGGTACTAGTTGCATCAGAAAGAGACAATGTAGTGAAGAACAATGCGAGAGAAATGATAGGCACAAACAATAGTGTGCCTTGTCAAGTGTTAATACTCACGAAATAAAAGAATCGAGTATTATGAAGTTATCTCATGATTCTGAAACCAAACAGTTTTTCCTTAGCAAAAAAGATAATGACCGGAAGGCCTTGGCTACTCAAAGAAACAGGCCCTTAATACTAAATTGACCTGTGATTTATTAATCAACTTTATCTTTAGATAAGTAATCAACTGTGCATTTTTACATGAAAAGAAGTAAGCTTTCTCCAAATAAACGAGGATAATGTAAAAGGGATTAAAGGCTCACATGGAATTGATTCACCAACCCATGAGGCTTGTCCTTCGAGAAATTGAAACCCCAGATACCTTAAAGATATATATCTATATATATATATATATATATTGGGAAACAACATGAGCATATTGCCAGATTTCAGTGTTTATAACATTTCATATTTTTCTAAAAGAAAAGAGGAAAAAAGAGAGCTACTAACGATGAATTTTCCAAGTAAGTTCTTTTATAATTAATCATGATGGAAGGGTCGTACTTGGCAGAAAATCCAAAAAAGGAAAAAGAATATTGTTTTCGTTCCTGGCATATTGATATAAACAAATAAATAAGTTCACACATTGGAAAAGAAGTTAAGGGAATTAATTCTTCCGCAAAAAGAAAAGGAGACCACAAATTCTGAGTGTTTAAGACAAATACTTACCATGCAATCCCCAAAGAGGAAAATATGTAAAATACAGATTCCCAGCCCAGATTTTGGATAAGGGTAGGAGCCAGAAGAAACCTGCAAGAAGTCCAATGTTACAAATGGGTATCAATGAACGCGGAGTGCAAAACAAATATAGACATAAGAAAACCAAATCTTATTTAGAATGACACAAAAAATTAAAACCTCTTCATGTTGTATTCAGAATCTCATATTCGACTTTCCCTTTTTCATTTTTTAATATAAATAAATAAATCTTCAAAAACCCCTGCAACATACCTGCAACACTTCCTACACTCAGACCACCAAAGACAAATGTTATAGCCCGTGAATGCTCTTCCAAAGGTATTGTCTTGCACCAGGTAAAAGATTATTAGGATTCTCAAACACAAGGAAATGGACCCTCTAGACAACTTGAATTTGAACAAAAATAATGCTTCATGAACACCATCTATGAATCTATGATGGACCAAACTAAATATAAGAATGTCATACATGCCTGGCCATAAGGTCTGCTGCGGTGGATAGGGAAATGCCTTTTCCAATTCCAATCAAAACCCACTTCCCCAGACCCGCTTTCCTGACTCAATTCCCCCTCAGAATCGGACCCAGAACCCGAACCCGCCCGTTGGACCTTATCCACCGGTAGTCCATTGACCCTCTTGGTTTCTCTGACGCGTTCCTCCTCCTTAATGCTACAAAGCACTCTCAACTCCAAGTTGTTCTTCGGAGGAAACCGAAGCAAACGACGTCGTCTGGGTGAGGATAGGGGAGATTGTGAGCTTGTGTTGTGTGAAAATAAGCAGGAAGAGAACTCGGCTTCGAGCGTGAGCGAGACAGAGTAGGAGATAGGGCAAGATGAGCAAGAGGGGAGAGATACTGAGTGAGGGGGGGAAGAGAGAGAAAAATGGGTAGGTAGTGTCTGGACTCTTTTCCAATTAAACCCTAAAAAACACTTTTTTTTTTCAATTAAACTGCCAAAATTTTAACAATTGCGCGACGCAGTTATAAATTATGAGTTGCGAAAAATTCTTTTGCGCAACGATCACATTGTGGCGTCGCGCAAGGTAATTATTTTAAAAAAAAATTATTATAAAATTTACTAAAAATTGACTTTACTCCCTTCAAACTCAATTTTTTTTTACATAAAACCCACAATAATATATTTTTCTAATAAAACCCAGACCCAAACTGCAATAATAAATTTAAAACTACTTAATAAATATACATACCATTCAATTTCTTAAGTGTTATACGTACAAAATAAATGAATTTAATCTACTTAATATATATATATCATTGAACTTGATGGGATACGAATTCTACGAAACTAATTTCTACGATCCAACCGTCAAACTTGTTTGTATATGCTTCAAGATCTCATATGAAAAAAATCGTAAAAGACAAACATTCAAAGATAAAGTAACGGGACAAAACTTTTTGGCGGTTATCAATGAAAAATCACGAATTAACGGTTATTTTAACTCCGATTTTGATGATTTTTTTATAGCTACACTCCTTGACCCTATATGAATACAATGAATGAACTCGATCTTCAATTTAAAATATTTACACTAGTAGATACCACAAAATCTTATGTTATACTTAATGAAAGTAAAAATAAACTCTTAAGTGTTAGTGAATCTATTGTTTTGATGGGATATGCATTCTACGAAACTAGTTTCAACGATCCAACCATCAAACATGTTTGTATATACTTCGAGATCGCATACGCCAAAAATCGCAAAAAACAAACATTCAAAGATCAAGTAATGGGACAAAACTTTTCGACGGTTATCAATGAAAAATCACGATTTAACGGTTATTTTAAATCCGATTTTGATGATTTTTTTATAGCTACACTCCTTGACCCTATATGAATACAATGAATGAATTTGATCTTCAATTTAAAATATTAACACTAGTGGATACCACAAAATCTTTATGTTATAGTTAATGAAAGTATAAATAAACTCTTAAGTGTTAGTGAATCTATCGTTTTGATGGGATACACATTCTACAAAGCTAATTTCAACGATCCAACCATCAAACTTGTTTGTATATACGTCGATATCGCATACGCCAAAAATCGCAAAAAATAAACATTCAGAGATCAAGTAAGAGGACAAAACGTTTCGACGGTTATTAACGAAAAATCACTATTTAACGGTAATTTTAACTCTAATTTTGATGATTTTTTACAGCTAGACTCCTTGTCCCTTTATGAATACAATGAATGAATTCGATCTTCAATTTAAAATATTTACATTAGTGGATACCACAAAATCTTTATGTTATGCTTACTAAAAGTATAAATAAAATCTAAGTGTTAGTGAATCTATCGTTTTGATGAGATATGCATTTTATGAAGCTAATTTCAATGATCGAACCGTCAAACTTGTTTGTATATGCTTAGAGATCGCATACGCCAAAAATCGCTAAAAACAAACATTCAGAGATCAAGTAACGGGACAAAACTTTTCGACGGTTATCAACGAAAAATCACGATTTAACGATTATTTTAACTCCGGTTTTGATGATTTTTTACAGCTACACTCCTTGACCCTATATGAATACAATGAATGAACTCGATCGTCAATTTAAAATATTTACACAAGTGGATACCATAAAATCTTATGTTATACCACAAAGTTGTTGATTTTGCGCGACGAAGGTGTGCATTCGTCGCGCAAAATAGCTTTGCGCGACATGGGTGCACCTACATCATGCAAAGCAGTTTTGCGGGACGACAATCTTCGTCGCACAAAACTGTTTTGCGTGACGAAGGTGCA
>JADOBS010301757.1:0-12626 GCA_015708375.1 Cydonia oblonga
TATTTACAAAAAAAAAAAAAAAAAAAAAAAAAAAAAGAACATAAAGCAAACAGAGGATATGAATAACTTATGATTTTTATATAATTTTATCATTATTAGTATGACCCCCCAAGTCCCAACACGTGTTGTGTTGCAGCACTAGTTATATAATGATCGAAATTGAAAAAACGAAAATCTTTCGAGATTAAGATGAGGAGTCGTGGGTTGGTCAGACCGGACATTGACTGGAGGATGGAAAATGGAAGCATCTTCATGCGCACATTCGATTTGAATATCCTGTCAAGGCTATTCCAGTAAATTCAAGTCTGCCCCCCGTCTTACCAAACTGCCTGCAACTGAAAAACAATGCTGTGCTCGCTCGCACCGGATCTCCCACCTAACACCCTCTCACGCACGCCTAAGAACGATAACGTTAGTTGGACTTGGGCCTGCAAATATACTGAATGCCCAAGCCGAACTCAAGTTTATCTCGAGTCGTCTCGTAAAAACTTGTGAGTTGTTTAAGCCGAATATGTTGTTGTTGCTGCTGCAACTAGGGCTGTAAGCCGAATATATTTGGAGTTGACTTACAGCCCTAGTTGCAGCAACAACAACATCGATGTATTTTACTTTTTCTGTTTTGTCTTTTGGGTTTTTGCACTCGATTATGTTGTTCACATTGCTGTCCTTTCTTGTCATTTCATTTTAGGATATAAATGATTTTGTTTAAGTGCAAACTGTGGTTAATCACCATAAACAAAAAAAATGGGAATGCGCTAGTAGGTAGAGTGGGCCTTAATACCCGGTTAAAGTTTTTGGGCCTCACTACTCAGAATGAGTTATTAATTAAGCCTTTAGGCCCAGTTCTAACAAACAAACAAAATGTGAAAATGCAAATAGTTTTGGACGATCGATTTCCTCAGAAAAAAGGCGTTGGAGTGTCGCTCACGCTTTGGGCTTTGACTGCCTTCAGCGACTCCGCCTTTAAACCCTCCTCTCTCTTTCCGTGTATTATTCATCAGACCCATCACGCCTTTTCCTTAGCTGCCGTTCCGTGCGGCCAAAGTCCGTCGTCGCGAAGCCTGGCTGCCCAAAGGCCACCGAATCAGAGAGCTTGCTGCTGTGAGTTCCCCTTCTGCTTTTTATTTCTTCTATTTGATCGCCCAGTAGTGTTGTTGATGCTGTTTTCGTGTCTGAAATTGAAATTGACAATGAATTTATCTCTGTGATTGAAGGCTTATTATTCTCAATCTCATTCATCCATTCATGTTAATTGCTTACTTGCATTATGCAGTGGGTCATTCAACATACTTAATAATACTAATTTTCGAATGCATTCTATATTTCATATGAAAAGTTTACACTCCAAATTGCTGTGCAGAATTGAACTTTGTAGAATTTTATGGAACTCCACAGGTCAAATACTTGAAAGTTCAATTTTTATTCTGAGAAGTAGAAAGTTCTATGAAGCCAAGGAAAATGTAATTTTAGCAAGGCATGAACCGATTGAAATAACAGTTAACGGTATTTGTGATTCTCGCAATCTAAGCCAAGAAAAAAAAAAGTAATTGTGTAAAGCTTAGGTCGGACAGATTGTGTTTTACATTGATTCATTTTAATTTTGTTTTTGGATTAAACAATACATAGCCTAGCTAAGGTATGTTTAATGTGGTATCATATTATACAATACATTCTTGAACTGTGTGTCCTTAAATCTTATACATACAAGGTGGCATTCTGATGAAGATTTATGTTGAGGATCTAGCTCGAGGACTTGCAAATTCTAGTCGCTAGTTCGTATACAATATGGATCATTTAGATGCATAATAGCCTCTGTATAAACAGCTCATCTAACAGCTGAAATGCAACTCCTCAATTTGAATCTTCATTAAACGGCCCTTTATTGCACTCATGCATTTGTGTGGATTCTCAAAAGAGAGCCGTATCTGTACAATAAGCCTGAAAGAGTATTCATGTATTGTTACTTGAAAATAAAAGTATGTAAGGTTGGTCATTTGCTTGGCCATAATCAATATGTAGCTGGCCTTTGTTGTTTAGTGGAAGCTTGGCCAAAAGGTTTGAGCAGAAAGCCACGATGATTTTCTACATACGGAACATACAAAATAATAGAAAACTGGGCACTGATATTTCTCTAAACGCAAAAACTTGGAAAATAAAAGTGGATTATGGCTGCTTTTTCACACCAAGATATATTTGTGTTTAAAGAATGAAATTGAAAATGTAAATGAATTTTTGATGTCTCTTGTAGTACTTTAGGAAGAGGCAATGTTAGTTCTCAGGCCGAAAAATAAAACTTGCTTGGAGGGTTGATATTTTTTTATTCCTAACTTTTATCTAGTAATGCTTTGTGAAGGGAGATATATTTCAGTCTCAAGTAGTTTCGGTAGTCTGAGTCCTCTATGAGGTTTTTAATCCTCTGTTAATGTAAACCCTACATGATACGACATTCTTATCACCATTTTAAATTCCTTTACATAGCATTCTTTTTGTAATTTGGTTCCTTTGTTTGAGGGAAGGTAAATGAGAAAACTCTTTGATTGAATGACTAATAAATTCTTTTTATGGTACTTGTCTGGGTTGATTGTATTTTATTTTTTTATTGTCATAGTATTGCTTGTAAGTCGAATGCATGTGTCACCTTAATCACTGCTATTTTCCTCTAATCAAATACAATATAATCAATTCTAAACATGATTTTATTTTGTTGTGCTTCTAATATGCAATTACTGTAGTTCTATTAACTAAGGTATGTAGTTGACATCAAATTTTGATCATCCCGTTGACGTTACATTCAGGAGGTTTTGAGGAGCCATGGGGAGTGTTTTGTCTTCCACTACAGAAAATCCTGACCCGCCCTCGTCCAACTCAACGATTCCCACTGATTCTCCTAAGGCTGGCTCACCACCAAACTCATCAAATCCCCACATGGCCGATTCAGATTCTAAAACCCCAGACAACCAAAATCCAAAACATTCCTTGGATCCCCAATTGGATAACAAAATCCTAGAAGAAGAGAAGCGTCAGGAAGATGAAGGCCAGTCAGAGAATGTTATGGAGGGAGAAGAGGAAGAGGAGGAGGGAGAGTGTGGCTTTTGCTTGTTCATGAAAGGGGGAGGGTGCAAGGAGAGTTTCATAGCTTGGGAAGAGTGCGTTAGGGAGTCTGAGAAGACAAAGGAGGATGTTGTTGAAAAGTGCTTTGAGGTCACCACAACATTGAAGAAGTGTATGCAGGCTCATTCAGATTACTATCTGCCCATTTTGAAGGCCGAGGAGGCAGCTGAGAAGGAGGTTGCCAAAGAATTGGAGAAAGAAAAGGATTCCGAGAAGTCGAAGTCGGAGAAAAATGCTACTTTGGAAAATACGGATCAAAAGGGTGGAAGTTGTAGTGAAAAAGGAGACAATTAGAGAGCGAGGAGCCTTTGTCAATTGGAAATAGTATATAGGATAATTGAGATTGATATTTTCCGAAACTCCAAATCTAACCACTATGATGGGCAGTGATGGAGATTTTTTGTAAGCGGCTTTAGACTTTAGTTGCTGCTGATGTATCATGTCTCTTACAAGACTTGGCTCTAATCTGACCACCTTGTTGATCATGTTGTTTGTCTAATCGAAAAATCAGTATTGATTTGATTTGCTCATGTTTTCATATGAGTTGAAAAACTTTGCATATATAAGCAGTCATTTGAACTAATTCTATTTATTATAACTGCTAAATGTTTCGACTGTTGGTAAGCACAAAATCTAGAACAAGGATAAAGAGCTCTTTATAACGCAAATAGTTGAAGGAGTTCAATGTCAAAAATAACCCATTAATCATAGCGCAGGCTGGAATCCTCAAGATGTTCCTCCGAAACTGGTTGACCAGATACAACATCAACAATGATCGAATAACAGAAACGAAAAGATAAATAGATCACCAAGAAATGAAGAAACCATAGGAGAAGGATTCCCATATCAAAAGTTTAACCCATTAATTATAGATGCTAGTTTTACAGGACCGACCACGACACCAAAATAGTAATAACTACAACCAAAACAAGACCATGACATTGACATTGACATTGACATTGACACCAAAATAAAATAAACCGACCAACGAACCAGCAACCTTAAGTTATTAACATTAGAGGAGGGAGAGTAGAGTTCACGTAAATACTCAGGAACCACGGCAACCCACTCTGTTTCATCTTTGTCCTTGACGATTTGCATCTCCTACTTCTAGAAAAAGATCGGAGCGTATAATGTTGAAACATCTTACTCGACCCCCCTCTTGGCCTTTGACCCACACTTCCTAGAGCTTTGTTTCCGTCCACGTCCACGTCCACGTTTTTCAGTGGATGTGGATGTAGCAGCAGGGTCATTAGAGTTCGAGGCAGAGCAAGGAGGCACATGATGTCCAGGCACCAAAGCAGGGAACCCAACAGCAGGAGTTCCAAAAAGAGCACAGCAGACTCCTGCTTTGAGGCCAAACCACCATGTCCTTGTCGATATGTGTTGTTCATCTGCACACTCAAACGTAAAGCATGATTCTCGGCGTAGCAGCACTGGAGCAGATTGCCCAGTCTCCTGCATTCAGCTTCAAAATACTTGCTCTTAATCTCCAGATCCTTCACATACATCTTTCTCCTCTCCCTTGATCTCACGGCCGCATCCTTGTTTCTCAACTGCCTGGAATTTCAAACCACATTCGCTACTATCAACGCTATTATCATAATTAACCAACACACACACACTTATATAATTCAACCAATAACCTATTCTTTTTCCAACCCACTAATCTTGCTTATCTCCTAATCCTCTTGAAAATATTCACTTAATTAGCATACAAAACAGAAAAGATGCAATAAATTAACACAAACACAGTAATTTAATAACAACAAATTAAGAATTAAGTCAATCCATAAATTTTATCGGCATTACGCCGCACATTGTATAATTTAAACGCAATTCTCCGATTTTTACTTTGACAAAAGTTAAGAAAACCCTAATCAGATCAGATTTACCGATATAAACAATAACAACAGGCATAGTAAATTAAAGGTACCTTCTCCTTTTCTTGGAGATAGGATCGTCGTCGGCGTCATCGGTGAGCGGCGAGCGGTCGAATTTGTCTTTGTCGGAATGGGGGAAAGCGTTGGAATCGCCGTCAGTGGAAGGCGAGTTGACGAGTATATCTGCCAAAAATTGGTCGTAGTAGTCGTTGTTAGCGGGTCCCGATTCCGCCGAAGGAACCTTGTTGGCGTCGAAATCGTCGTCTTTCATCAAAATGGTCTCGATCGCGCCGAGCAAATCCGGGGACGGGTTGGAGGGAGGCTCAGGCTCCTCCACCGTTGAAGATGGCGAAGAGGATGATGATGGCGGCAGCGGCGTTGAACCGGTCGCCGTGACGGGTGGATTTGGCAACTGAAGGACATGATCCAATCCATTGGAAATAGAGGCGTCGTCTAACCACAGATCCCAATCGATTTCATCCAGAAATCCAACATCAGCTTCCAATTCCATAAACTATCTAATCTAATGATAATCCTAATTCCTAAGGGTGGACTAAGAGCGGAGGTGGAGTCCTAAACGTGAAAGCGTAGGGGATCGTTATAAAGGGCATCAAGCGACACGGACAACTGTTGGAAACGCGTTCTAATTCGGACTAATCTTCGCGAGAAAGGAAGCCACGTAGGATTTAAGGCGATGAAATCACCACACCAATAGGATCACGCCACATAGGATTTCAATCAAGTAGTATTTGGTGGCCTCCCGCTCTTACCTGGAAGGTGCCTCTCTTTAGTCTTTAGTCTTTAGTCTTTATACAAGCGAAATCCTCTAGAACAAGGACGACGACTAACAAATCGAAATTTAAGCGTGCACTGTCAGTTCCCGCACCTATGAATTGTCTCAAAATTATTATTTGAGTAAAATTTAAGTTTTCAATTAATAAAATTAACAATTTCATCCCTAGGAATATATTAAGAGCTATTTAATTTAATTTTTCGTTATTTAAGTCACCAGACTTTTGCCCGACCCTACCACTTTCGGGTGCACCAATCTGTTTAAAATTTTAAACGTTGGTTTATTGATTTATTCATGTCACATGTTTGCACGAGGGTCATGCTAATCTTCCATGGATCCGGATCGTTTCAATTTTATCGGACTTCCCTCGAAGAAACAAGCCACGATTTGTTAACCGTTCAATCCGGAAAGTAAGTGGAAGAAGGGCGGCGAAATCACAACAAATCTCAGCCTGCCTATATGCAAAAGTATATTGGAGATTCGAAAGAGGAAATCGTTTTATCATCTTCATGTAAGTTGTCTATATATATATATAAACAAACTCTACAACACTCACTACCAGCAACATTATAAAGCCATCAACAAAGAGCATTGCATTTGCATTTGCAATTGCAATTGCACTTGCACATGATCGATCGAAATTCGAACGATCGAACGATCGAACGATCGATCATCCCAGACAAATCAAATCCTGCCCTATAATACTCATTATCCTAAGCCCTGCCTTTCTAATTTCAACCTGTAACTGCTATTTGCGCTTGAGCTTCAGAAATGCTATCAACAACACCTTCAGAAATCCTAAGAGAGGAAAACTCAGTCAAATATCAAATATCATCATTCAAAAGACTTGCAGAAAAATTCAAAGGAGAATCCACACCAAACACCAAGGCATCTGTCAACCCTGCAAACCTCTCACTCATTGTTTTCAGCTTCCTCATCAGCGTACTCTTGAATAGATCAAATAAATTGCTCATCCTTCATTAGAGCTTTAATGCAGTAATATTATGGTTTTTTCTCCTGTGGCCAAAAAACTACCACCTAGAAACCGTTAAGTCAAATATGAAACCAAGCATATGTAACTAGTGATCACTGTTTGCTACACCGATTAATCTGATATGTATATTTATGTGACAACCATCTATTGCCCACAAACCAAAGGAGACCCTACAGTTGGCCTACACCATAGCTAGTTAGATCAATCCATCAACTCACCATATGACCTGTTTCTGAGCAGTTTTCCTGTTCACCTACACCATTCTCAGAGATACTGTATCAGACCCTAAATCATAAGCGGAAAGATTATTAGATAAAAGAGTGGGCAAAGAAGCTGAAAAATCTGACTTGAGCATAACATCAGGAGAGGAAATCTGAACCATGCTCTCAGTCTGTTAAGTACTGAAATCCATGTACCTGGACACCTACACATCCATGCGACATTAAAAATAGCAGGACCAATGCTTTCTAGCCAGAAAATGATACACAAATGATACTCTAACAAAGAAAGAATGCGAATGCTAACCTATCCCACCATATCATCAGTGTGCTGAGAATCCAATTTAGATTCATCATTGAACGATTGGTAGATCACAGAACAAACCCCCGACCTACGAATCTATAACGAACGAGATGCTATAAACTAAACAGCAATGTCCTGTAAAATTAGAAAGGAAAAAAAAAACAAACAACAACAAAATATCCACCTAGCTGTGTGACATACATACTGCATTCGCAGTGGAATTCACCAAAACTAGTGTCTCCACAAACAAGCGCTTTACGCACCACTACTAGCTGTAAAGACAACAAAGGAAGCTATATTATTATCAAATTGACTGGATTACTTGCTTCAATATGTTTAAGAAACCGACGACTTTTGATATCAAAACAATCTAAAACAGAAATATTTGATGGCCAAGGATTATCATGCCACTTTCAGTTTGTCATATCTTCATGGAACTAAAACAGACATAAAGGTTGCAGAACATAGTATACAATCCAAGCCAGAAAGGAAACACATGCATAAGTCTAGAACGACTTACATGATTACCAAAATTACAAGAGAGCATGCAGAAAGCGGGAGACAGAACAAATTTTTGTTACTCAATGCAAACAAGCAAAATTGCCCACCGTTTGCACATTAAGCTTTCAAAGAATCCAGAATGATCACCTCAAATGTTTACCAGAACCGAAAATTCCAAACTAAAACCTACCAAACTCTATACAAGAAAACTCCTACAAGCTCTTGACAATTGCAATTTCACATGTCACACCTTTAAAGCCAACCTTACTCGCAATGCCTGATTCTAATTGAGCCTCATATTGGGAAGATCAGGCACAGGCAGTACTAAAAAAATACTTTCTAAATCTTTAAATAAATACATATTTTTATTACATCTTGATCGATCTTCCAATCAAAACAAGACAAGATCAATTTTTCAGCAGATTTATGCAAATCTAATATCATGTATATTGAAAAGTGATGCATGAAATACGATAAGAGATTGCGAGGGAATGAAATAATACGCATCTGCGCTCGTCTGCAACCTAGTCAAGTAATCAAACAAACATACAGTCACTAATCACACTCTAAGCCCCTACTAAATAGTAAATACTAATCAATCTAAACAACCAAACAAGAGAACTGACAGTAATACATTTGAGTTTTAATTGACACAGATACAGAAAGATTTACCCATCAAATCAACCAATCCAAGTGAAAAATCCCAATGCCAATGCGCTTTCATATCACTCACTGCTTCTCCTCCCTTTCTCGATTCCACTGCTCAATCCTCGCTCGGCGTTCCTCGCTGCCTTCCCTCACCACCACGGGGCTCCTGCTCCGCCTCGGACTGCTGCCGTGTCTTCTTCTCCCACCGTCTCTGTCCCGGTCCCTGTCGTACCTGTCCTTGCTCCGTCGCCCATTCCCGCGATGATCACGGTCCCGATAGTCCCTCTCTCTCTTATCGTACTTATCGTAGTCCCTGCTCCGATGCCTTGGGCTCAAACTCCGGCTCCGGCTCCGGCTTCGGCTTATTCTGTAGCCCCGGTACCTCCCGAAGAGCCTCCTCCTGAGCTCCCTCCCAATCAGCTTGACGTGCATGAAATTACAATACCCCCCTCGGTTGCAGCTGTTCTCCTCGAACTGGCGGCACGTGGCTTCGCGAAAGTCGGTCACGGGCGAGAAGTCGGCGATTATGGGGCGACCATTGTAGAAGCGGCCCTGCAGCGCCTGAAGAGCGGCGGCGGCCTGATCCTCCTCCTTGAACTGGACATATACGTTGCCGATCATGTGATCGGCGAGGTTGTCGCAGACGTTGAGGCTCTCGATCTCGCCGAACTTGGTGAGCTCCTCGAAGATGTCCTCGTAGAAGTCCTCGAAATGCTCTTGGATCTTGCGCGGGTCGAGGGGCTGGCCCTGGGAGTCGACGCCGGGGGTGATCATGTCGGGCCGCTGGTACATGTTGGACAGCAGCAGCGTGGGACTGATGGTCGGGCGGTTGTGCAGGCGAGAGCAGCGGTCACCGTGGCGGCAAGCGCCGATCTTGAAATAGAAGGGGCAGTTGACGCGATCCTTCTCTGTGCCGAAGATGGAAGCCAAGTGCTCCGCCATAGTAAATGCTACAGGGGTTCCAGGTAACAGATGCCGACGGGCCCTAATTGCTAATTGGATGATTGAATTCCGGAAGCTTCGATTCGACGCTTCGTCTACTGCTTCGCTTCACTGCTGCTTCGATTTCGTCATCTGATTCTGATCTGATAATCTGGTGCCAAAAGGATAAATCCTGTGCTGCAATGACCACCGTTCGCTTCTTTTTGGTCAATGCATCACGACCGCTCACATCCTGACCAAATAGGGTTGGGCCGATGGCACGTCATCTACACAAAGTGTTCGAAGGATGAATAATTTTGTTAATCCCTACCAAAAAAGTATGGTACGTCGGTAGATTTCTAATGGAAAAAAGTTTGGTGGATATGTGCACCGTTCCGTTTTTCAGCTACTTGTAAGTTAGAGGCCACTGAAAAATTGCACAACTTCAATTTGGAACATCTATCTTACTCGAACAACCTAATTATGTGTCAGTGCAAGCTTTTGTAGGATGATCGTCGCCTACTTGTCAAAACGAGGAACTCTACGTGTTTTAAAGAGTACGACAATTTATTCTTCATTCTAGTCATATTTCTCTTTTTAATATTGAAAAGGCGCCTGCTAATGAATACATGTGCAACCGCTAGCTTCATTGCAGGTCTCTTTTATCAACCACAGGACTAACCTGTCACTAACACACCCTCTAATACAAATAGGAATCAAGTGAGATTTTATTTGTTAATAAACGGACAAGAGAACGTTTGGGTTAAAGCACTACCAACACTCTAGCCAACTGAAATGAAAAATCCATCTGCAGCGAATTTCACAATCATAAAATAGATTTCAAACATACATCCCCCAGGATAACATTTTAGCATATCCAACTTGAAATTTGAATTCATAAGCATGTGCAACGCTTTAGAGAGAGAAAGCGTTGATCCGCGAATGTACTATCATCATCATGTAGCACTCGAACAAGCATAAATTTTGGCCATCACCTAGGAAGACTGTTGGAAGGGAAATTGCGCAAGGGGTCCTCCCGCAGCAATTCTGTTTCCCTGCACAAAACATCACAAAGAAATGTTAGCCATTCAAATTTGAAACAAACAGCTTTTATCAGATCTTCAATCCTAAAGTTTCAACAAATTTAGTTAGCTTACCTTTTGAGATCTCTCTCCTCCTCCAGTCTAAGTTGCACGGTTGAAGACTTGGCACCCTCCTCAACATTCATTCTATGTTTCCTGGTAACAAAACCATAACAAGTCAGAAAACTGATAGCAGTTTCCACAAAAAGATCGACTTGCAAACAGAGCCGCTGCCCCACATACTTTTTATACTTCCGAAGCATAGAGTTGAGAGTTATAATGCATCGTAACAGAAGCTGCTATAGATTATCGCAACAATTTGTCACATGACTTTAGGTATTTTGGAAAACTGTACCAACATGGGATAACAAATTTTCTAAGATAACAAAATTTCAGAGAAAACTAGCGGATAAACTTATTGAAACTTGTCATTGCACTCACTCTTCACATTCTTCATCAACAAAAACTTCAATACAGGTGCTACTGGCACCTCCTCCTCTAGTTCTAGATCCAGGTCTCTGTGGAATCTAAAAGACATAAACCAAGGTTACGGTTGGCTTGGTGAATATATCAAAGTGTCGATCTTTATCAATTGTATATTGGGGAAGGAGGAGGGAGGAAACCTTGTATGTCGTCCACTTGGTAGGGATAGCATTGTTTTCTTTATTTCTCTCGGCTCTAGGTCCAAGGGTGTGCCAAGAATTCAGGTCTGTCTTTGGCACGTCTGGATGGTAACAAGAGCCAACATCAGCAGAATTTGACTCTTTATAAATGTTGATTGGAGCCAGGACACGATCCCTACAAAGTCAAGCCAACGCAAGATCTCATGTACCAGTTTGCACACAGGCACCAGTCACATGCAAAAACAAAGAGTACACATATTGAATGACCATCATCAAACTTAAGGGAAGAAGATTGGCAAAATTGAAATTAAAAGAAGCATGAGAAAGAGCTATGGAACTTATACTGTCAAGATTTGAGAATAAAGAAGCACAAACAAGCAAACGGAAAATTCACATCTAGCCACATTATTTTCGAAAATATTACTTTGAAAAGTAAAATTACGTGAAGATTAGTTGATGAAATCAAGAAGTGTTCAAGACCAGTTTCACTGCATATTACAGAAACTTTACAAAGAACGCTCAGCTTATGTGCATAAGAAAGAGATATAACTATGGAATTTATACAGTCAAGAATAAAGAAGCACAAGTAAGCAAAAGAAAAATTCAAATCAAACCACATTGTTTTCCAAAATATTACTGCAAAAGTAAAATCATGTGATGTAATACCAAGGGAATAAAAAAGTGTTCAAAACCAGTTTCACTCCATTTTAGAGAAACCTTACAAAGAACACTGAGTTTAAACTCAGCACATTACTATCAGTTTCTAATGTTTGGCGGAAATTAACTGGTAATGGACATTCTTAGTTGGTATAATTGTACTTGAATAGAATAGTAAACTAACATAGAGAAAATAAAGCAGAAAAGAACTTCATATCTAACCTATCTGGCTTTAAATTATTCCTCAGCAGATCAGAGCTCCCCAGCTTTCCTGCAACATCGTGGGACATAAATAATGCTGGAGTACAAAAATAATCCAGAGAATAGCAATGAAACTTACGATTCTCTCCCTTGGAAAGGACAGTTCCAAAGCTTCGGGTGGGTAAATGTTTCTCCATTGGATCCTCCTAAAAGTTGAAGATTGAATAGTAAATCGCTTGCAAAAATAATACAATAACATGTCCTGTATTAAGAGTAAATGGGCACACCTCTGCAGCTTTTGGTTTTCTCATAGAGCGAGCAATAAATTTCCTATATGCATCCTTCAATTTTTCTACGGGCTGAGCATTCCTGTAAAATGGAATAGTTAACTCAGGTCTAGAACGTATAGGAGACAAGAAAAATTGAGATGCCAAAATCAGCATAAGGTAACCTAGATATCCCAAGATTAAATGTTTCATTGGCAGCTTTCATTTTGTTCTTGGATTCCAAGAGCAAAGCATATGAGATGTAGAAAACCGCATGTGTCTTCCCGATTTCATTTGCATCAAGAAAACTGTATATGACTTGAGCATCTACACAATTTTCAGCCTGCAGAACCAATTCATTCACACATTACAGTATCAGACAATTGAGGATCTGAAACTGGCACTTAGAAATAGATGTCCAGAG
>JADOBS010301758.1:0-12628 GCA_015708375.1 Cydonia oblonga
GGCCTCCGGAGTGATTTCCACAAACATTTTCGTGGATTGAGCTTAGAACCTTCAAGTCATCGGGAGACGCTAAGTAGTGGAGATGTGGTCCGATGTAGGATCTTCGGATGAGAATGCCATTCCACATGTAGTAGCGTTTCACCTTTATTTGGAGCTTTTTAGACTACAACCTTTCCGTAGTGAGTATGTTGTTGACCACCTAGTCTATAATAGAACTTTGCCAGTTGGGAGTTATGCTAACCTGTGACACTTTGGCTATCGGTTTCGCCTCTATGCTTGGATTATCTTGATACTCCACCCGAATAGAGCGTTTGAGTTGGTGGTTGAGGGCAGAGCCTAGGCGCCGAGGGTATCTGTGTGGGCATTGTCTACCCATGGAACTTGAGTAAGAGTGTAAGTCTGAAATGCCTCAAGTTGCTTGCGTACCTTCTCTAGGTATTGTGCTATCCTTGGATGTTTTGCCGTGTACTCCCCAATAGTCTGGCTGGTGATTAGCTGGGAATTGGAATGAACTGTAAGCTTCTTTGTCGCCAAGTCTTTTGCCATTCGGAGGCTTGCTAGTAGGGCTTCGTACTCTGATTCGTTGTTTGATGCTTTTAAGCCTAAAGTGATCGAGCATTGAACTGTTTGGGGTGATAAGGGCCATGCCTTCTCCTGAGCTTTTGTAGTTGGATACGCTGTCGACATGCAAATGCCAGAAGTCTCCATCGAATGGAGCAGGCGCGGCTAAGGTGTGCTCGGCTACTTTCGGGGCATCATTGGGTGGCTCTGTTGCGTCGCTTACGCTATGCGTGAATTTCACTATGAAGTCTGCCAAGGCATGGGCCTTTATCGCTGTGCAGGGTCGGAAACCTAAACCGTATTGGCCAAGTTCCAACACCCACTTCATCACTCTTTGAGAAGCGTCTGGACCATGTAGGATTGATTGTAGAGGATATTGAGTCATGACGATGATGTATGAGCTTGAAAGTATGGTCCGAGCTTTCGAACTGCAACAACTAGTGCCAAAATTAATTTTTCGATCTTCAGATATCTTGTTTCCTTATCGAGAAAAGCTTTAGAAGTGTAGAATACTGGCAGTTGGGCCCCTAACTCTTCTCGTATGATGGCAGATCTCACTGCTACTTCAGAGATTGCTAAGTAGATGTATAAGTCCTCTGCTGCTTCTGGCTTGGATAGTAAGATACTTCTTTAGGTCTTGAAAAGCTCTTTCACTCTTCATTCCATTTGTCTCATTGTGCCCTCTTGATGACTTGAAAAAGGGTTTGTATCGATTGATAGACTGCGAGAGAAAACGGTTAAGGGCGGCTGCTCGTCCGGTCAAGCTTTGGATCTCCTTCAAGGTAGTGGGAGACTTCATTTCTAGGATCGCCCGGATTTGCTTGGGATATGCTGCGATTCCTCGTTGGGTTACTAAATTCCTTCGGAATCAGCCTGAAGATACTCGAAACATGCATTTGGTGGGGTTGAGCTTCATCTTGTACTTTTTGAGGATGTTAAAAGTTTCCTCTAGGTTGCGGATGTCATCCAACCGCTGCTTGCCTTTTACCATGATGTCATCGACATAGACCTCCATGGTTACCCTAATTTGCTTTTTGAACATCATGTTTACTAACATTTGGTAAGTGGCTCCCGCGTTCTTGAGGCCAAAGGTCATGACTTTGTAGCAGTAGGTGCCTCGCTCGATTACGAATGCAGTTTTCTCTTTGTCGGGCTCGTACATGGCTATTTGGTTATAGCCAAAGTATACGTCCAAGAAGCTGAGCAGCTGGTTCCCGAAAGTTGAACCTACCAATAAATCGATCCGAGAAATCAGATAAGGATCTTTTGGGCATGCTTTGTTGAGGTCGATGTAGTTTACACAAACCCTCTATTTGCTATTTTCTTTCTTGGCCACTAGCACAATGTTGGCAAGCCATGCTGAGTGTGCTACCTCTTCTATGAATCTGGTCTCCAGTAGCTTGTTAGTTTATGCTTCGATGATTGCTACTCGTTCGGGTGCGAAATGTCTTCTCTTTTGAATCATCGGTTTGGTAGGGGGGTCGGTGTGTAGCTTATGGCAAGCTACCTCAGGATCGATGCCGGGCATGTTGGAAGATGACCATGCAAAGACATATATGTTTTCCTCAAGAAAAACCATGAATTCTTCCTTCTCGGCTGGGCTTAGAAGTGAGCCAATTCTAGCGTCTTTTTCGGCTGCTGGGGATCAACAATGATGTCTTCGCGCGCCCTCTTCGGGTTTCCAATCTATCTTATCTGCTTAGGCGCCATTTTTTTGATCTGCTTGCTGTAATTGCTATTTGCTAGCTTATTTGTCCATTTGGACCTCGATAGCCTCTACGAGGGTCAAGGTTCTCTTATTTGACTTCTTCAATACTTGCACAATGCATCGTCGAGATGTGGCCTGGTCAGACTTGATCTCTTCGACTCCTCATCTCGGGATGCAGAATCAGATTTTTTGATACTTGACGGAAGTGACGGCATCCAGCTTGATCAACCAAGGTCTCCCAGGAATCCTATTGTAGGGAGATAGATCGCTTACGATCGTGAACTTCTGTTTTGAGACAATTGGTGGTGTTTTCACTTCAAGTGTGATGTGGCCAATAACAGTTTAGGTGTGCCCGTTGAATCCGGTGAGTACCTCTACTCGGCATATGATTGTGTTTTCCAGGCCCATCTTCTAAATGATTGAGAGTTGAAGTAGGTTGATTGCACTTCCATTGTCAACCATCATTCTGTCGACTACAACATGAGCTAGTTGGATAGATATTACTAATGCGTCGTCATGTGGGAAATCGATGCATTCTACATCCTACTCGGTGAAGCTAATGATGGGTCCCGGTTGGGTGTCAACTGCTTGAACCTATGAGACTAGTAGAGCCCGCTGAATCTTCTTTTTTTTTGGAGTTGCTAGTGGCCTCCAAGTGCTCGGATTCGGCAAAGATGCCATTCATTCTAATCGTCTTAAGTGGTGGCACTTCGTCGTCGTTTGCGTTCCTTCTTGGATGCATAGCTAGTTGTCCACGTATCTGTCGACCTTGCCTTCTTTCACGAGCTTCTCCAGGTAGTTCCACCAAGTGTAGTAGTTGTCGGTTGTGTGACCGGGACCTCGGTGGAATGCGTAATATTTGGTGTGGTCCAACTTGGAAGTATCATATTTTGATTGTTCCGGCA
The DNA here is from genome assembly GCA_015708375.1 of Cydonia oblonga. NCBI lineage: Eukaryota > Viridiplantae > Streptophyta > Magnoliopsida > Rosales > Rosaceae > Cydonia > Cydonia oblonga. The sequence goes on from JADOBS010301758.1 coordinate 3,175, forward strand.
GCTTGAACCATGGCTCGTTCTTAATGTTGCGAAGGATTTGGTGGATCAAATTTGAGAACTTAGAGTAGTTCTTGGTCATCTAGAGTAGTTCTTGGTCATCAAGCCTTCTTTGGTCGTGGGTCAATCTCTGCGTTTGGCCTCCTGCATGCTTTTGCTGGATAGCTTCCTGTCCTCCTTTCTTTGAGCCACTGCCGACTCTTCTTGAGGCTAGTCGGGCATCTTTTTTGCTCGTCAAGCATCGTCCCAAAGTGCATGCTTCTCTGCTAGAGCAAAATAGTTTGTTAAAGTTAGATCTTCTTTCATGATCATTTTTTTCGAACAATGGGTGGTCTGCTGAGAGTCTTTTTTAGAAGGCTGCACTTGCTATCGACTCGTTGCATCGAACTTTTTCTTGATCGAGCGATAGGATAAGTATTCTTTGGTGAAATCCAAGGAAATATCATCAAAACTTCAAATGGATTGTGGTGGCAAGGTGTGAAACCAATCTTGCGCATCACTTTGTAAAGTGATGGCTAATATTTTGCACATGAGGGCTTCGTTGTTCCGATAAAGGACCATCGTGCTTTGGTAGTGCTTCAAGTGCCTCTTCGGATCTCCATCTCCTTTGAAAGATGTGAAGTGTGGACTGCTAAACTTGAATGGAGGCTCTGCCTGCTCGATCTCGTTCGTGAAGGGTGACCTACTCATGTTGGTTATATCCCGTTGTTGTGCTTCATCGACCACTTCGTTGCGTTGGAAATCACGCAATAGTTCATTGATGAGCCTCTCTACCTCTTCCTGAATTTGCCTTTATTTGGGTAGCGGAGCCCTCAGCTGCCCCCGGTCTTGACCTGCTGGTCTAGGCTGCTCTTCTACATGCTCGACTTGTCTATGCCTCAGTTGCGGTGCATGCGGTATATTTCTAGTAGGCAAGGGATTTCTTCGCACGCTGCTGGTTAAACTTGAGCTGGATTGGGTGACTACTTCTCTCCTTCCATCGTGCTGCTTACTCTAATAAGATGTAGATGTTGCTCCTTATTGGCCTAGCTGCGAATAAATGCTTCGCCTGGAAGGCTGCTCATGTTGATCATTGGAGTGTGGCCCCAACCTTGAGTGTATGCTCGTCCGTGGGCTCAATCAAGAGTGCACGCTCATTCGCGAGCTAAGACGGGAGTATACGCTATCTCGAGGGCCTAATCGGGAATGTACACTGCCCGAACACTCGATTCGTGGTTGGTCGAGTGACTGCTTATCGAAACGCTGCTGAAAAGGTTCCTCATCTGCCCTTGTCCTACTTTGGGACACCTCGTCTGGGGCGCGTTGGATCTCGGTGCGTTGCAAAAGTTGATTCACCAAGGTCGTCTGTTGTGCAAGGGCGCTCGTCAACTCTATAACTTGTCGAGACAAGTGTTGTTTGCCATTTGGATTGGAAAAGCTTAGAAGGAATGCTCCTCCTTGAGCAGTGGAAGGATGGTGGACTCCGAGCACGAGATTTGAGTTGGGAAATGTCAAATCAGGAGAGAAATATGGTGAGAATGCCCCTGGCTTTGTTGTGGGTCTGAAAATTTGAAGCCATGATGGTTAGACTAATCTTGGGCCATCTTAAGCTACTTGGGAAACCACGGGATCAAGCTGGGCCGCGGGAGCAGGCTGCTCGGCGTGTGGCGCATGCGGGTGCGAGGCTTGGGCTCGACTTGGCAACGCATTGGGCTCGCATTGGGTTTGAGCGACATGGGCCGGCTTCGCTAAGGCTTGGGCCCTTGAAGGTTGAAGTGGCATGGCATGGGCCGTGATTGTGGCGCCATGAACCTTATCATGGGTGGCCACTGTGGTGCCTCGTGAGGGCCTTGTAGATCACTGCGGTCCTAATCTTTGAATGTTGGAATTTTCATTCATACAGGTTTCTGAATCTCTTACCATTGTACTTTTCTTTTAGTTTTTATCAAAGGACTTCTAAAACTAAAAATTCCTAGGATAAGAACATATGAAAAATCTACAAATAAGCAAGGAAACAAAAAACCTTAGATGCAAGAGTCTTCTACGAGGGTGTGACGCAACTCTGAATGAAAGCACCAATTTGTGGATGCAAATTTCTTCCTCCTTAATCTTGGACAAAATTGCACCTACAAAACAAATAACACCTTAGGTCAAGCCCAAGAGCCTCACGAGCCCACGACGAATTTGGGGGAGGGGGGCTTTGGTTTAAGAACCTCTGATGCCAAAGTTAGTATTTTGAGGGAAAAATGTTTGAAGAATTTAGAGAATTTAGCCAGAGATTGGAATTGAGTTTTGGAGAGAATGATGAGGTTTATATAGGGGTATGGCCGGCCCCCCTTGGGAGAGGAAGAACCTGCCATATGGATGTATTTGTCGGTTAGGTTCATGATTTATGTTTAATTAGCTAATTAATTGAATAATTAATCAATTAATTGGCTAATTAATATAATAAATATGAATGATTTAGAGGTTACCTTGTGGAGAAGATATGATGAGGGATTGATGAAATAGGTTATAAATAAATACCTATTTGAGCATTTTTGACTTGATTGAGGGATGATTGTCCACTGCTCACGCGTAGGAATTCCGGTGTGCTTCTAGGGTAATTTTGTCCTTTTCACCCAAAAATCCACGTGTCGCCCCTTGATTATTTTTTACTCTACAATAAGATTTAGTCTTCTGGAGATATCCTGGAACCTTTTTGTTTGCATTCCAATTAACAATATTAGGATTAGATTGAAATCTTCCTAGTACACTAAATGCAAATGCCAAGTTTGGTCTAGTACAAACTTGAGCATACATGGAAGCATATGATGTGTCTTTCATTCCTTATTTTTCAAAATCTGTGATAGGACATTGGCTTGTTGAAAGCTTATCACCTTCCTTTTGGAACATGACGTGGTCATATTTTCATATATTATTATCATATATATTTTTTGGATTTTGTATATATGAATAGGTTAAATTCACTTAATTCTATTGTTTTACTTTATAGGCATTCAATACCGAAGTTACATGAAAAAGAAGTGAAAAACGAGCTTTCGGGTGTTTAGAGAAAATCCAGTGGAGCACGAGGCTAATTAAATGCGCCAAGACATATGCGTTACATTAAGAAAATGAGACTACAACAGTTTTGTATATCAAAGTGACATGGAAATGCTATTCAATGAATTTAAGGAGAGATTTAATTACTAGTTTTTATTATTTTCGTTTATTTTTCATTATCTTTAATAAGGACTTAAAATTTCATTAGAGCTAGAATTAGTGGTCATTTACCTGGCTTTTCTACTTGGCCTTTCAAATCTTGCCGTGGGTTTTATAAGGAGAAGGTCAGCCACCAAAACCAAAAATCATCATATATTGGAGGAGAAGGTTGGACTACGATTTAGCCTGATCACGATTATTTAATTGCCTTGTGGCATTGTTGTTACCAAGTTTTTCTTCTTTGTTTAATATTTTTTGTTATTCATAATGTGGTTGATTTTTATTTAGATGCTTGATCACCATATAAGTTTTACTTAAGTTGATTTGATACAAGTTAGAGTAGATATCATACTTAACATGGGTTTATTAGCTTCTTAATTGCAATTGATACCATAAACACCTATTTGTAGATGCCATGCAATTAGGGTTTATGTGATTTTCCAACGATTTTCATAGAGGGTTAACATGTAATGATACTTTTGATGCAACCAGATGCCATGGCCATTAAATAATATTGGGAAAATCGATCATCAATATTGGAGAACTACTGGAGCATAACATATCAAGGGAACTAAGTAGAATTAGTTATGGTGAATTCGGATGCCCTGGGTCTTCTTTTCTATTGTTTTCAATTCATTATTATTGTATTTTATTTTTTAAGTTTTATTTAAAATTACTTTAATTAAACAATCATATCTATTTTCTGTTAAAGCTTCTCACTATAATTTGTTTCAATTTAGTTAGTAAGATTTTTAGTTATCTAATTTTCGAAACTTAATGAGGTTAATTTTGGTTATCTAATTTTCACAACAAGTTTTTGGCGCCGTTGCCGGGGATCAAATTTGAATCTATTACTTATTTAATTGGATTGTTACGTTTTTTAGTTGGTTTAACTTTATTGTTAATTGGTTTTTTTTTTTCAATAATAAATAATTTCCTAAGTCTCTCGTTTAGCTTACCCATTTGTTTATTGTTTTTGTAGAAAATTAAAGCCACTTTACCTTGTTGCCAATACAAAGTTCAAGTTCGGGGGTGGATGTTATCTACATCTTTACTTGCCGCTCCTCCTTTAAACCCAAGAAGTTACAAGAGCTTTATTCATATATTTTTCTTTTTCTGTAACTTTCTTGTCTATTTTCGTTATTCTTATCTTCATTTTTTTTCTTCAATCTTTTTGTTTTAATTTTGAAAAATAACGAAAATACATTAAAAAATATAAATTTTGAAAAACTCAAAAAGATTTTTTTTTTCTTTGAGTCTTTTTATTATTGGCTACTTTTCAATTCATTGATGAGATTCGGTCTTAAATTTGTCATAACTTTCAAGAAATTAAGCTTGACATTAGTTCACTAAATTATCTTTGTTTTATCCATATTTTTTTTATGATCATGACTTGGAAAAACAAATGCATATAGTGCATGATTTAAAGCTTCTTATGTGAACTTTGAGAATTGAGAGTTTATAACCCTTCTGAGTTTTGAGCCTATATATGATTGAAGCATCATGAATCCATCTCATTTATTTTTGTGCGCTTGATCTCATCTTTACATGTATCTCTAGAATTTACTTTATAACTCTCGTTGCATTCATCAATTCATGTAAAATCTTGGAATGATATAGGCTTTTTTTTCTTCTTTCGTTTGAGCATTTCTAGCCAACCCTTATAATAATTTTCCGTAGTTGGCCCCAGTGAGCCTTTATGTGCGCTTTTTTTTCTTTCTTTCTTAAACCCATATATTCCCTATCAAGCCTCATGAAAAACTTTTGTACCCTTCTAAGGAGTTTGTAGAGCAATTTTATATAAAAAGAGAGTTCAACGTTGTTCGTGGTTAATCAAGCAAAATCTGTGAAGTGGAAAGTTAAAAAACAAAGTAGTGCCATAAAAATAAAAATAAAATGTTTGGGAAAAAAAAACTATATGCGGCAAGAAGAAAAGAGGAAAAAAAGGTGTAAAGTTGTGCTTAAGTTCTAATTGCTTTCAAGTTATTTGAATTTCACTCTAAGAGGAAAAATTTTGAGTGCTCTAGAAGTTTCTTAGATCTTTGTTTTTTTATTCCATTTCTTGTTTAGCCACTTAACCCTTAACCCAACTACAACCTTATTAAAGACTTTTTGACCCAAGAAGTTACATAATACTGATACCGAGTTAGGGGGACAAACAAGCATATGTCAGAATGTTTTGTGAGATCATTTGAGTGAAACACTAACCCATATATATGTGTGAATGAGTGTATGTCTTGTGAGAAGCTCACAGGTTTGCATATGATGTTTAAAGAAGTTTGGAATTGCATTGACATGGTTATTACACACACTACACTCCAAGTTAATTTGATTCAAATTTGGTTAACTCTTGGATATTTCTTGAACTATTGTTGCTGATTACTTGAAAGTTATCTCACTTTGGTGTTATCTCTAAGATTAAATTTTGGGAAGTTAGCTATTAATGACACACCCCGACTGAAATTAGGACGTGCTGGCCGTCACGTGAGGGTGACGTGGCCATGTGCACAGTGCGGAAGTATAAAAGATGATATGAAATCCGAATAATAAAAATCCGATAGTGTACATAAGTATTAAGTAATATAAGTGCCAGAGTACTAAAGTGACAATAAACAGAGCATACTAGCCTAAGTTTAGTCCAGAAATTCAAGTACTAGAAATATGTAACACCCAGAGGTGTCATACATTAGTGAAGGTTTGTCAGAACCTCGTGGTAATCCTTGTGCGCCACCAACGAACGTCTACCTAGAACCTGGAGGGGCGCAAAACAGAAAACGTGAGTGGGCAAAAACAAAGCTTTTCGAAAATATTTCATTTATCAAACTTATAACCCCTCGCTGTAAAACTCGTATACTTTCCCAGAAAAATATCATACATACATATATAGCATCAAATCTTGAATATATATTCCAAACACAATGTTTTGAAAGCATGCCATGCTATATGTATCAAATCATATATTAATGGTGCATAATTATAACAGGTGAAATAAATAAATCAACCGAAGACCCTGCAGTGGTCCTGTATGGCTGATTATATAGCTCAATACCTATGCCTGCACACGAGTCAGAACCACTATGGTGGTCTGTACGATAGGACTGGGTGTAATAATACGCTCTAGTGCTATACTTAACAAAGTAGATGCGCGAACAATAAACACAATGACAAACCTATCCAAATATGGTTGGAATACCCAATTCATTAAATCCATAAAAGCTGCTGGTGCATTAGTTAACCCGAATGGCATCACAAGAAACTCATAATGACCATAACGAGTCTTGAAAGGTGTCTTAGGGACATCCTTACTCTTGATCTTCAATTGATAGTACCCAGACCTCAAATCTATCTTAGAGAACACACATGCACCTCGAAGTTGATCAAACAAATCATCTATACGAGGCAACGGATAACGGTTCTTAATTGTCACCCAATTCAACTGCCTATAATCAATGCATAACCTTAAAGTTCCATTTTTCTTTCTTACAAACAACATTGGAACTCCCCAAGGTGAAGTACTAGGTTGAATAAATCCCTTATCAACCAATTCCTGTAACTGAACTTTTAATTCTCTCAATTCAGCTAGAGCCATCTGATAAGGAGTCAAAGAAATAAGATTCGTACCTGGAAGCAGTTCAATAGCAAACTCCACATCTCTAGTTGGCGGTAATCCTGGAAAATCTTTAGGAAATACGTCAGGAAAACGCCTAACAACACGTACATCTTCCAAACTGTTAGGAGCACTATCATTCAACACCACATGAGCCAAGTATCCTTGACATCATTTCGATAACAACTTTTTGGCTTTCATGGCAGAAATAACACCATGCCTCACACCACTAGGCTCTCCTACAAATGTAACCTCAGGTAATCCAGGACGATGAAATGTAACTGTTTTTCCATAGCAATCGATATTGGCACGATTGTAATGTAACCAATCTGCCCCTAAAATCACATCAAAATCCACTATATCCAACGGAATAAGATTAGTTGACATAATTTCTCCATCTACTATCACTGGGCATCCCGAATAAACACTATCAACGTAACATTTCTCCCTTCTAGGCATAGCAAACTCTAAGTCGTACCCCAGGGGTGTAGGATGAGGTTGTGTTAATTGAGCAAATGTATGAGAAATAACAGAATGTGTGGCACCATAATCTATCAATACTCTAGCAAAATAACCAAGTATATTCAACGTACCCATAATTAAATCAGGATTATTCTAAGCATCTTGCAGTGTCATGTTATGGATGCGTCCCTAGTTTTGCTGTCATCCACCACGACCTCTGTTAGCATGAACACCTCGTCCCTGAGAACTGGGTCCCTGACCTGACTGGCTAGTCTGCCTAGATGGTCTTGCACTGCTAGCAGCAACCTTTCCCTGCTGGGATTGACCTCCCTGATACCACTAAGATCCACCTGCTGACTGTGGCTGATAATATGCAGAACCTCCCGAATACTGAGGATAACTGGCCTAAAAATAAGGATCCTGAGAATACTGGTGCTGTCCAGAAGCATAAGGAGCAGCATCACCCTGGTAATGATAAGCACCACCACGACCCGTCTGACCATAACTGCCTGATCCAAAGTGTTGCTGGATCGGCGCTGGAGGTGGCATAACAGGCTGCTGAGGCTTCTGCTGACTCTGGGGACACTATACAGCTCTATGTCCCATCTGTCTACATATGTAGCAACCACTACTACCTCTCCTGCACTCCCCATGATGTCTGAAATTACAACGGCAGCATAATGGAGGACCTGAACCACCGAAATCTCTCTGCCTCTGAAATCTGGGTCCACCAGTGAATCTTTCACCTCTCCTCGGGCCTGTGGCACTAACTCTTCCACTGGAAGAACTCGAACTCACTCCACTTTTCTTAAAATTCTGTGTCTTACAGGGTCCCTGAAATGATATGCCTTTACCTTTATCATCTTTTTCTGATTACCATTCTTATCCTCTTCTTCCTCACTCTTACTGGGCAAATTTTCAAAGTCCTCAATCCGAACCAAAATCTCAGAAAACTCATGATAATTAGAGCAAGGAATCGCACTAGCAATCGTCCACCACCTCTTATTGGTTCCCAGCTTAAAATGACGAAGTATCTCCACCTGATTAATAGCCACTTATGGATCATAACGAGATAAATCTGTAAACTTCCTATAATACTCATTCGCCGACATTTTCTTCTGTTCCAATTGAGTGAACTCCTGCTTCTTACGATCAATGTATTCTGGAGGAATAAATCTTTTCTTAAATGTTTCCTTGAATATTTCCCAATCAGCTGCTGCTTCAGGTGTCATAAATTTAGTCTCATTTTCCCACCAACCTCTAGGTTCTCTCCCTAGAAACCAAGTGGTAGTCTCGACCCATCTATTAGTAGGAAGACTCCCCTGACTTTGCATCACTTGAAAGGTCTTCTCAATATGATCTAACCACTTTTCCGCCCCTTCATAACCCTCATTACCAATGAAGTGATCTAATTTCAGACTATAAACTGTCTCTAGGGGTGTCCTTCGAGGAAGATAGAGTGAAGTCTGAATAGCATTAACTATCACTTCCCCTAACTGAGCTATATCAGGGAAAACAGATTCAGCAGAAGGACGGGGCTCTTTACGAGGCGGCATAGTTCTGACAGAAGACATCACAATGATTAGAATGTTCACAAAATAACAGGACTGCTAAACCTAGGCTCTAATACCAAATTAACACACCCCGACCGAAATCAGGACGTGTTGGCCGCCACGTGAGGGTGACGTAGCCATGTGCACAATGCGGAAGTATAAAAGATGATATGAAATCCGAATAATAAAAATCCGATAGTCAACATAAGTACTAAGTAATATAAGTGCCAGAGTACTAAAGTGACAATAAACAGAGCATACTAGCCTAAGTTCAGTCCAGAAATTCAAGTACTAGAAATATGTAACACTCAGAGGTGTCATACATTAGTGACGGTCTGTCAGAACCCCGTGGTAATCCTCGTGAGCCACCAACGAACGTCTACCTAGAATCTGGAGGGGTGCAAAACAGAAAACATGAGTGGGCAAAAACAAAGCTTTTCGAAAATATTTAATTTCTCAAACTTCTAACCCCTCGCTGTAAAACACGTATACTTTCCCAGAAAAATATCATACATTAATACATAACATCAAATCTCGAATATATATTCCAAACACAATGTTTTGAAAGCATGCCATGCTATATGTATCAAATCATATATTAATGGTGCATAATTATAACAGGTGAAATAAATAAATCAACCGGAGACCCTGC
>JADOBS010301759.1:0-12629 GCA_015708375.1 Cydonia oblonga
TCTTCCCCCTGGAACGACTCGTTCCACATCCGTGGAACACAAATTTATAACATTTTATGACAAAATTTCTCCTTATCTTTTTCAATATTTACATCATCCATTCCGTCCTGTTCCGTCCCGTCCCGTCTGCGTACCAAACGCTACCTTTGGGAACTCACTGCTTCGGGTTCCATCGGAACTCTGAAGTTAAGCGAGTTTGCGCGAGAGCAATTCCAGAATGGGTGATCAACTGGGAGATTCTTGTGTGAGTCCCCATAAACAAAACAATGAGGGCGTGGTCGGGGCCCAAAACGGACAATATCGTACTACGGTGAAATCGAGCCCGTTATATGGTGGGGGCCCATGCCAGGATGTGACATAGTGAATAGAAGATTCAGAGTTCTTTTTAAGTACAAATGATATTCAATACTAATATGTAATTTCCCCCACAACGCAGTGAGTTGAATAGAAAGATTCTACCATTAGAGCAATCCACTACTTGCAAAAGATTCCAAATTCTAACACACTTGTAATTGTGTTTTAGTATAATGTAAAAGTAATTATTTGGGGTCTTAAGAACCAATATCGCGACATCGACTTGTCTGTGTTATGATACTCTAACATGTTAATGTTTTATTTTATTGGATTTTATGTTGAATATCACTTCGCGACTTATGTGTAAAAGTTCTTACTCAAAACTATTTGTTGTTAATTCACTGAATTTCGTATTTATGATTAAAACCGTTCATTTTATAAATGATTTTCTCATCTCTACAAAAAAATCAATTAAACTAAGGTCGTTTAGCCATCGAACTGTATAAACATATGAACATATTTCGTAAAAGCATTACAAGCCATCTATCAATTTGCTAAAGTTGATTGACTAAACAACCTTAGTTTTAATTATTATTATTTTTATAAAAAATAACCTTTACAAAGTGATTTACGATATATGTATCAGTCATAATCACAAGTTCTAAAAATTCAATGCAACAAATTTTGAGCATGAATTCTTACTCGTAGGCAAGGATTATTCTATTATATATCTAGTTTGCCAATAGTTGAAGTTTATTTGAAATCAATCACTCTTATCCATTTGCTTAATTCTGAGAGAGGATCCTTGTTAGATCCTTGTGAGGATCCCAGATCTTTCAATCACATCCGTTCATCGTGCATCTTGTATCGTGTGGTCAATTTTCGTTAGATACTGTTTATATTCAATTTTAAATAAAAAAAATTTACAATGATTTATGACCATACGATGTACAATGAACAGATGTGATTTGAGAATCTGGCGAGGATCCTCACTCCTCAATTCCGAAAAGGATCCTAGGGATCCTGTGATCGTGACAGTTCATTGTACATCGTACGATCATAAATTATTTCAAAATTTAAAATTTAATATAAATAATATCTAACAATTTCTGATCGCACAATATACGATGAACGATCACGATCACAATCACGATCATAGAATTCTCAAAAAAAAAATCCGACCAGAATCATTTTCCCTCAATTCCAACCGCCACTTTATAAAACAAGCGAGTATCTAGTCCGACGCAACTACGTGCCCTCTCATACAACCCCATCAAAAACATTTTGTGACAATCCCAAAAGTCTAAAATGCCCTTGGTTCTGGTCTCGTGTCGCTCCCTGCCAAGGAAAGCAGTGCCCTCCGAACCCGCCGGTGCATTTTAGCATCCGCCGCCAGCAGCTCACCCGCCTTTTAGAGAGAGAAAAGATCCGTTGGCGACTCCGCAGAAAAATAAAAAGCTTTTATCTTGCCGTTTTCGGAGAATAAATCCGGTGGGGCCACCCCGTACCGTATCAGTTCCTTCTGATTTTTAATTTTCGTTTAAACATTTCACCTTTTTATTTATTTATTTATTTACATTTTGGGAGGAAAAACGAGGAAGCTCCGCGGCAGAGTTTGCAGAGGGATTGAAAAACGGGTAAGTTTCTCCAGGCACTGTTTGGTTGCTGAGAAAATTGAAGAAAACTTGATATTCCGAGTTTTTATTTTTTGTTTTTTGTTCTTGTGTTGTTAGAAAACCAAACATTTGAGCTGATTAAAATAGTTTGTATCTCTTTTATGCAAGGAAAAAGAGTTTTTTTCTTTTCTTTTGTTTTTTGGGTTTTTTCCTGCCCATATATGGTCAATGCTTAATGTTTATGTACATGTTTTGTGTGCTTTTTACAAATATGACGCATGTATGTTTGGCGAAAAATCTAGCGCAGTAGCGTTCTAGGGTTCATACAGCTGGCATCACTTGGTGGGATAAGACTTGGTTGTTGTTGTTGGTGGTGGTGGTGGATGCTTAATGCTAGCTCAGCTGCACTTTGTTGTAATTCTTTGTTGATGTTGTTCAATTTAATTGCTGTTTATCTGACTAATTTCGAGTGTTTTTCGAAGAGATATTGGCGTTTTCTTCGATTATTTATGCCTCATGTATGAATGTATGTTTTACTGTTATTGTTCTTGATCCTTGATGTGAGAAATAATAGGTCAAATATGTAAGATGTCCTTCCTTACTTGTAAATGTGCATGCCTTATTGCAAAGAGATTGAATTAAACTGCATAGTTGATAGAGTGCAGACTGTTATTTCTTAACTGGGTTCGATTACTGACTATCCAACTGTTATGTCATCGCAAGGTTCGAGTACTGCCTCATTTGATAGCATTGGATTTGTTACTTGCAATTGAATGATCCGTACGCGACTAAGAGAGGAAGCTGTTGGATCTCAGATGCTGGATTGTATATATTGAATTGTAGCAGCGTCAAAAATGATACGCGTTCAGTAATTCACTTACTAGTTCAAACTAATTTTGGTTCAGTTTCAGAGGACCATCACTTCATTCTGGCATGGGCTTGGAGGAAAGAGTTGACATACATAACAAGCAAGGCAAAGTTAATCAGACATCAACTATTTGCAAGCATGCTTTTTCTGACCTGAAGCATATTACTCCGTTGGTATTCATATACCTCTTGAAAGAGTGCTATTTCCATGGTAAGGATATTTTGCTCTCGATCATTAATTTTACTGTCTTTAAGCATGATTATGTTGTGACGAGGAATTTGATCCTAGCTTGTTGTGCCTTTTGTGTTAGTGGTGTACCACGCTGTGGTCAATTACTCAATCATTAATTTTCCCCAAATTAATCCTTCATGTAGTGTATTAAACCATTTTAGTTCAAAATGATGCTGCGTGTTTTAAAATTGACATTTATTCAGTCATCTAACTGTTTAACAAAACTTATGCCCCAAGGCATTTCCATACAGAGGCAAGATAAAACCTGTCGTAGTATGGATAGAACCAACTGTTGTTCACTCTTACCATCTACTCTGTCTGCCTTTCCAAATAACTTGAAAGGCAATTAGCCCTCACGAGTGAGGCATACTTCTGTTGTGTGTTTCAATTACCATTAGAGATCCAGGATGAATTTATACCAATATGCTGTAGTCCAATCCTGCAGAAGTTTACTCGTATGCTATGCTACCTTTTTTTTTATGGTTGCAAATTGAACTGAGTTTGAATATAAGATCTTATTTTCTCAGCTTTTCTGCATGTACTTTGGAAGTAATGTTTCTTTTCTACATGTAATAGGCACATTTAAGGCAACTAAGAAGTTCCGAGTTCTTCAAGAACAGGTTCATCTGGTACTACGCAATGATCCCCAACCTGGACCAGCTACTTTTTTTATTCATTGCCTCTATGTCTTGCCTATATTTGATTTATACTGTGAAGGGTTCAGTCATTTGATTATATCTGGTCTTCGCCGTTTCCTAAAATTGGAAACGTGCTCGGGGGACTCTATGGAAGCAAAGGACCTTGCTGCCCAGTTGTTTCTCGATATTGTTGGGGGCTCTGTCAACCATGATGAGAGGATAATTGAGAAGATACTTAAAGTTTATGATGTTCAGTTGGCAAACATTGACAAAGTAATGTGCCTAAATGCAAAGAATAATTGCAGATTTGACAATGCAAAAGAGTTTGTTGAGCAATATATATTTGGACTGATAGAATCTCAATCATATATGGCTGCGGTTACTTTATTAGAGCACTTCTCTATCCGCCAGACTGGCCAATTGTTTCTCCATCGTATGATAGAAAGCAGACAGTTGAAAGCAGCAGATAAATGGGCAACATTCATGGGAAAGCCAATGTTATGTATTCTTGTCCAGGAGTACTTTGGCAGGAACATGCTAAAAAATGCTTATGACATTATACAAAAAAACAATCTCCGACATGAATTTCCCGATGTTTATCACAAGTATAAAGAGAGGTAATTTTTTTATATTCATATTTATGCCTGGTTGTCAAATTTATTTCTTTTTTCCACTTACTTTCCCTTCAATCATTCTATTTGTTAGTCTTGAATACCTTTTCTCGCTATTTAAAATAATAAGAGTTAATCATATACTTTCAGCGCTATAAAGAAACTAGCAGAAAAAGGTTGCTGGGAAGTTGCAGAAGCAAGGACAAACAGTAATAGACAGCTTCTTGAATATTTGGTATGTAGCTTTTGGAATAGATTGCATTTCCAAAATGCATATATGTGTGCATGTATGTCTGAATGTATGCTTGGTTGCATTCTTTTCATATTAAATTAATTATACTCTTTTGGTATTGCTAAATTTTTTTTCTTGTTACTTTTGAAGGTTTACTTAGCAATGGAAGCTGGTTACTCAGAGAAGGTTGATGAGCTATGCGACCGATACTCGCTTGAAGGTTTCTTAAATGGAAAAGGTATAACAAACGTTAATTAAACCTCGCTTATCGTCATGTAATTATTTTTCTAGAGTTAATGCAGTGAAACTGTCAATCTTGGCAATCTAAGTTTGTTCTTTAGCACAACTAGTAGTTTTCCTTTTTCTACTATTTAAAGACAACGTATGAAGATAGCAACTCGAAGTTGTACATTTAATATAATTTGTTTATCTTTTTTATATAGTACCCGAGGCAAGTCTTCTTGAAAATCGTTATTTGCATCTCAATGAGTTGGTTGTAGAAGGTGTTGTTTGGGTTGATGAAGTTGATGCCTTGCGCAATGCAACCTCTCACTTTGAGGGATGCAAAGTTGTGGGTCTTGATTGTGAATGGAAACCGAACTATATAAAGGGCAGCAAACCAAGCAAGGTAATAAGACATGTTGAATTTCATTCTTTGTTAGACTTCAGTTGTTTTTTCCCTGCATTTCCAAGTACATGTTCACTCTGAATGATACTCTCATAGTCAGCTAACAAGTCTCCTTCCGTTTACAAATCTTTGTTTTGTTGAAGTGTTTTCTCCATGTTTCAGGTTTCCATCATGCAAATTGCATCTGAAAAAATTGTTTTCATCTTAGACTTGATCAAGTTATTCAATGACGTTCCTGACGTCCTGGATGATTGCGTAACTCGCATTCTGCAATCTCCTAGGATTTTGAAACTCGGTATGAGAAATTGTAATACAGTGGATGAAATAGAGCCTCCTGACGATGCATATAAATGAAATAAACTGGAAATTAAGCATGCCTGTGAATTATGCTCCTTGTAGGCTATAATTTTCAATGTGATATGAAGCAGTTGGCTCATTCATATGGAGAGTTAGAGTGTTTCAAACACTATGAGATGTTACTGGACATCCAGAATGTTTTCAAAGAAGCTCGCGGTGGTCTCTCTGGGCTTGCAGAGGTACCAGAAGCACGGAATTGAACACACAACAATCTTTTTTTTTGTCTCTGTCGTTCTATCTATTTGCATTCTAATGCTCATAAAGTGCAAATTTACTTTGTGTACTGCATCAGAAAATACTGGGAGTTGGTTTGAACAAGACAAGAAGGAATAGCAATTGGGAGCAACGACCGTTGACGACCAATCAGGTAGTTTTTATACATATACATTTCACCTTTCTTACCACTCCAATGACTTATGAAATTGATTTCTCTTTTGACCGTCGCAAAGCGGGGAGCCTTGTTGGCTTGTGGTCGCCCTTTAGATTACTCAACTACGGTTGAAGTTTTAGGATCTGACATGACGTGATGTTTGAGTTCTACATCCAATTGTGTAGTTCAAATAAACTTGAGGCATATTCTTGTGCAGCTGGAGTATGCAGCTATCGATGCAGCTGTTCTAGTTCACATATTTCGCCATGTTCGGAATCATTCCCAGACTGCCGAGGGGGAAAAACCCGAGTGGAAATCCTGCATCGTAAGTACAGATACAAAAACTTTTCCGATGAATTGTCATCGTGCATGAACATTTCTTCATTGAACCATTGAATGTGTTGGGTTAATATACAGGTTTCCCACATGGATAATAAGAAGACCAAAAAGGGTAGTCGAAAGGAGTCATCAGAAGCTTGAGACAAAGGAAGAGCAGCAGCAACTTGGTTAGCCGCGTCGCATTTTCCCTTTGCCGTTGGATTAGGATGTAAACACCTGTAAATTTATCCATTTGGTTAAAAATAGACGGTGTTTATTTTAACCAAGATGATGGTCTAGAATTCTAAATATTTCTGCATTTGCCTAGTTTTCAAAATTTAATCTCCCTTGGTCCATGTGGCATAGTGTGGGACAAAGCTTAAAAAATTTAGTCATAACTCAGAAACAACTTTTATCTTCTAATGGTTATGGTTAAAATTTTAGCCGAGATTATTAAGAATATTTTTAGTTTGATTTTCATTGGTAACTTTTGAAAAAATAAATTTGTGTAGATTATTCAAATTTATTTTATGAACATTTTAATGAACATTTTATGAACATTTTACACTAAAATGTTTAAATTTGTGTAGATTATTCAAATTTATTTGGGCTATCAAATGATTTTTTTTAAGGAAAATTAATGAAAATGGCTTGAAAACTTTGAGTTTTAATGATAAAGACAAAATAAAAGATAAAGTGAATAGTACCAGATTTGACTTTTTAGTGTAAAAATGTGGTTTTTCGTTAAAGTGAACAGTACCGAGGGTTTTTTGCCATGTTCACTTTTAACGAAAAATCACTCTTTTACCTTTAACTGTCATCATTCACTATACCATTAAAAAAGGTTTTTCGTTAAAAGAGAAATTTTTTTGGACTTTTTATTAGCTTTTTTGTTTTGGTTAAATTTGATCTCACTTGATTATAGTTGTTAGATTATAAATAAAAAAAATAGTTTAAAATTTTACTGTTGGATCAATCAACGGTCATCTTATGAACCGTTGATTAGCTAAAAAGTCGTTGGCTCTATTATATAGTGGAAGCCTGTCCTAATGGGCCCAACCATGTATCCGTGCGGCGAGTTTGTTTGGGGCGTGGGGCTTTAGTCGCGCAGCCCGCGTGCATTGGTTGATCCATAACGAATTAAGCCAGACTTATTTCTGGGGAGAAATCTAACCCAAATTTTTTTCTTTTCCTAAAGCTTATTTTAGCACTATGATTGAAAATAATTTTGGGGGAAGGGTGTTTAAAGCTTAAATTTTAAGTTTTATCCCAAACCATTGCAAATGGTCTTCCTTTTTTCTTTTTCTTTTCTTTTTTTTTTGGAAACTTGCAAACGGTCTTACCATGTAATATATGGTAAGAGGCTCGTTGCTTTGCCTTCAACCAGAAAATTCAAAATCGTTTTGATTTATTTAATTTAAAAATCGAAAATAAACACAGATGTAAGGTGAGAAAAAAGGCGCACAAAAATCACTTTTCTTATGCACACTGCACACCCTCCTAACAACGAGAAATTTTTGGGTCTGTCAAGTGGATTACATCACCCATTCGGCCACACACATAGTTGAGACCGTGCTGTGTATTTCGGTTTCCCTCGCCTATATGATGATGTCATCTCATATTTGAGCATATATGTCATTGTGGAGAAAGATTAGAATTTTAGACGGACCAAGTACATTTTGATGGTGAAAATGAGATTAACATGTGAGTCTATGATATTATTGGACCGAATTACTACTGTAAAGGTCTACTTAGTCCATCTAAAACGCTCGCCGGACCAATGAATTTCTCATTAACAATTCAAAACAAAGCAACGATTTTTCAACTGATTGGGAGTTTAATGCGAAGGAAGTGGGGTGTGTAAACTATTTGTATCACTGATCCTGTTTAATATAACAAATATATATTACACTCCCGGGGCAAGACAGTAATAACCTTCAACTATCTAAATTTACTTCGGTTGACATGGCACTCAGAACTGTGTGCAAAAATAACCTTCAACTATCTAAATTTACTTAGGTTGACATCGGGGGGATGACACCAACTAATCACTTCTTAACCACCCTTTAACATATTTAAAAAGGCAAAAATAAATTCCTAATAATGCACATAATTAACATGCCTCGGAGTCTCTAAACTCTCTCCCTCTCCATTGCGAATACGTTCAAAGAGAAATCTTTATAGAACGGGGGAGAGAGAGAGAGAATATCAATGGAGGAGATTCGATACTGTTCATATGCACCTGCTGGCTGCCGGAACGACCTAGAGATGGTGAACGTGAGGAGATTAAGCGAAAACCGCACAATGTACATGGGGAGGCCACATTTTCATCCATCATGGGATCCGAATCCCTCCATGAAAACAGGACAATGCAACGATCTTCAACTGCGCATCGGGGGGATGAAGGCGAGGACAAAGAGAGCGCAGTCGACGAAGTCAAAGTCGATGAAATTGTGGTGGAAAGATCCGGAGATTAAGAGAAGAGGCCGAGTGGCTAGGTATAAGTTGTATGGTGCTGAGGGGAAGGTGAAGAGGTCTTTGAAGAAAGGATACCGTTGGTTCAAGAGGAAATGTCTCGAGATTGTACGTACCATTTGAAATACTTTGATCGATTTGAAGACATTGAAAGCTCAAATGTCCAAGTTTCTCATACAATTTGTGTGTACAAATGGTGTACGTACGAGCATATATTCTACGTATGTGTGTACGGGGCTTTCCTGATTGCAAATTTGCATGCATGCATGCAATGGAAAAATGATCGTTGGTTCTAACTTCTGAATTTTAGAAGTTCTTTTTCTCACTTGTGTGATTTGGGAAGGTGAATGTTCCTCAAATGTTGTTTCAATTAGGTGATCTTTTTATATATATATTTTTCATTTATTCCCAAAAAGAAAAAAAAACAAAAAATTGTTCCCCATTTGAGTTTTCAACCTTCTAATTTATGACCAAAATACCTTCTTAATTTATTTAAAAATTGTAATATATTTTTGTATTATTTATGTATTGCTGTATTTTAATGATTTTCGTACATACATTAGCTCCTTTCATACGTTCTAAAGTCGGAGACAAATGTTACTCAAAACACTTTGGAGACTCGTCTCATGAACATGCATGATGGATCCAATCCTTGTGATAACTGTCTCAAGGCTTGCTTTCGAAGATAAATGCTTGCTGTCACATGATAAGTGAGATAAAAAATGACTGGGAGAGCAAAAATTATCTCGAGTGTATATGAGTTATTTTCCAAAAACAATGCTTTATTATTTGACCTTGGGCAAGTTCAATTATTACTCTGCCAACCATTTGTCTTGTCATATCGACGTGTTTTTGGAGAAATTTTTAGTTGTGAGGAACACAAGTGATACACCAAGTGTTTTAATAGAAATGGTAATAAATTTTATTTTTGAAGTTATTAACTTTTTAGCGCACACATCCTATCATTTGTTTAGTGACACGTGATGTACCATCCCGTATACCGGTCACATTGAAAAATCTCTCGTGGTTTTGTTGTCAAAAGGAAAATGAATTATGATTTTTATTTTGTTTGAAACCTAAGATCTATGATTAAGACCAAGATCTAAGAAACCATAAAGAATTAGTTGACAAATGGCACATGCAATCATAGCGATTAACATATTGTTTAAGTGTTGCAAAATAGCAAGCAGACCTCATTAGATTCTACTAGACTATGACATGGTAACAACCCCAAATAATGTGTTTCTTGTGGGCTCATTCTGTCTGCAAAACATTTATGTATGAGCTCTCTTAATCACTCACAATTTGGATTATTTTCGGATTTATTGTTCAGAGTTTAAGGATCAATAAATTTGAACTTTTGATTCGTGAGAAAGAGAGATTAAAGTTTTTGTGTGAGGTAGGTTAGCTCAATGATTTAATGAGGACAATTGGATTCAATTTAAATGGTTCAATTGTCTGATCTTTGGGCTCTGGACAATAAGATCCAAAAAAGATCTCTTTCCAATCAATTGTTCTCTTTGTACGTATCATCATTCCAAACCAACATGCAACGTTATATAAGTAAAGTAAAACACACAATGGCAGGTGATATATTTAGAATGTTGTTATCTTAACATGCCTATTTCACTTAAGTTTTTTTTTATACGAATAGTTTGAAACACTGTCACTTCAGCGCCGCCGGGTGTGAAGAAAGTTTCTCCCATGTGAAAGGGATTAAAGTGAGAATATCAATATCATCCTCATATGTAATGACGCCGGAGATATGAAGAGGACAAAGGAAAACAAACTTGTTTGGCCAAATGTTGTATTTTATTATTTTTAAAAAGGAGACTTCTTATCTATTAGAAAAGGATAGTGGACCTTTTGCATGGAATCTTAACAAGCAGCAAAAAAAACTTTGAAGATGGCAACACCATTAAGTTGTGAAAATTAATGTCACCATCCAAAAAATATAAATGTAAATGTATACATATAGATACAGAGTCTTTATCAAAGGAATCTTTATTTTTTGGTAAAAATCTAGACTAGTTATAGGGCCAATTATAATACATCAAATTTTATCAATCTGAATTATATATTTTTTATGTCTTCATTCATAGATCATCATTGTAAAAAATAATTAAATATGAAACCATTTACTCATTTTATTATCATAATGAAATTTCAATATTCTTAAAACATAGTGTTCGTCGATGTGAAGTGATTCTCACAACTAGTCCCCATTTTAAACAAAAAATGAGAATCTCTTTGAATAAGGGGCTCACACACACACACACACATAAAGGGTAATTTCATTTCACACTTCTTAAGTTTGAGGTGATTTTTAAAAAGGAAAACTAATGAAAAGAGCTTGAAAACTTTGAGTTTTAACGATAAGGATAAAATAAAGGGTAAAGTGAATAGTACCATGATTGACTTTTTAGTGTAAAAATGTGGTTTTTCATTAAAGTGAACAGTACTATGAGCTTTTCGTTAAAGTTCCATTCTTAAAATGGATCATGAAGTTTTAATTTTCTACATTGCACTTTAAGATTTTGAAATTGTACCAATTTACACATTTTTGTCTCTTTAAACATGTAATAAATTAAATTTATAATTTTTTTTGTCAATATAATGCAAATGTAACTTAAACGTTAACCCGTATAAGAGTCTCAAGCTTAATACGTCATATACTAAACAAATGGTACAATTTCAATACCCTTTAGTGCAATATGAGAAAATTAAAAATTCATGACCTATTTTAAAAATCAACCCAAGTACTGGTAGCTACTACCTGTGTGAAACCAATAATTTGCATTCTTTGAGTGTCTAGATTGGTCCATTTGGAATGAACTATGATTATTTTTTTCCCTTTTTAAAGACAAAAGAATAATGTTTTTTTTCTGAATTTAAATTTTATTGGTAAAAAACATGTCATTAATGCATTTTTGTTGCATTTGTCCAAGGGTTAATAATTGTAGTGTCCTTGAATGCATTGTCAAATCTCACATTACTACCAAACGTCACAATTATTTATAGAGTATGATTCTCTTATTTTCATATTCTTTCTCATTTTCTTTTCTTAGAAAGAAATAATCTTCGGATCTCTTCCTTTTAATTCACCAAATTAGAGAATTTATGCTATTAAAAATTAATCAAACAGCTGAAATTATTATAACTTTTAAAGTGGGTCCTTATTTGTAATCGTTTGATTAAATTTCAATGACAAAGATTATTTGATTTGATGGATTAGGAGGAACGGATTTGAAGAGAATCTCTTTTTCTCTTATCATATTTAAATAGTCATGATTAAGCTAAGTAAACTTCACAAAAAGGAAGAAAGGAATAAGAGATGAGATAATCCTACTCCTTTATTTGCATTGGCATGTTGACTGATATCTGGTCTCACTTTACAACCTTTTGTCAAAATCCTTAGAAATTTCGTCAAAGCCACTAGCATTGCACGTACAGGCAGAAAACTATAAGGGCGAGTAGGAGCCATGTCATCCATCTTGCTGAAGTTATCGACAGACGAATGAATGGACTCAATGTTGCGAAAAAAGTAAGGAGAAATTCTTGTGTACGCGATCTATTTATAAATGTGTGTGATTAAAACGGATCCTAAGTATATAAAGTCTCATTCTTTATGAGTAGGTGATTAAAGAGAGCTAAACAAATCATTATAACTTCATAAAACGTGAAATTTGACCATCATTTATAGTCCTCTAAAACCCTTAAACAAAACACATGGATTCACATCCATGAAAATTTATGCGACAGAAGAAAGAAAGTTGTTTGATTTTCAACTCTCTCGGCAATTCCCAAAATAGGATCGATTATGCGACAAAAGAAAGAAAGTCGTTTGATTTTCAACTCTCTTGGCGATTCTCAAAATAGGATCGAAACCGACGACTTTAATTCGAGTGATTTGAACCTTCCATTGATCTTAGCATTAAAGATAGCGCTCAAAACTATCAATTTAGGAGAATGTATATGAAACGAATTTACA
>JADOBS010301760.1:0-12636 GCA_015708375.1 Cydonia oblonga
CTACATACAAATGATAAAGCATAATGGCCGGAAGTCACCGGCACGTATGAAAGCAATTGTGAGCTCCACTACATGAATGACCGGAAATTACCATATGCGTGGACGACTATCTGAAGCACGCGTCTTTTTAATTAAATAAAAGCTAGGAGCCTTCAGCTGATCGAATAGACTAATTTCATCTTTTTTATATTAGCTGGATAGAATGATTTAAAAGAAGATTTTAACAGATATCAACAACCGATTGTGGTTTTGATTTTCTTACTTGACTTCGTTGTCCTTTGAATTGCAAAAAATTGTCCTAATTTCCAAGCATTTTCCTGTTCCACTATATTCCCAAAGGTTATATGGTCCCATTTTTACTTATATTACCGAGGAACTTTCTGATCGAATGATTGACCTGGAAGAATATATAACACGCATGACCATGCTTGTGGGATCGAGTAATGAATACTCTACTCCTCATCATCGAGAAATTTTTAATTATGATGGAAACAAAAGTGGTATATCATGTGTTTTATTAGGAATGGTGAGGACTATTATTTTTTAAGTTATTAATTTTTTAGCACATATATCCCACCATTTATATAATAACATATGATGTACCAATCACGCTAAAAAATCTCTCATCATCATCCCTCCCTTCTTGGCTTATTTCTCTTCTATCACAAACGTAAAAGCCAAAAAAGCAAAAATAAAAAACAAAAACGTCATCAAACGTGAACGTGCAGTCAGATTTTAATTTTAATTTTATATATTTTTATGCTTGAGATATGAGGAAAGCATACAGAGGGGATTAATGATGAAGATGGTGATAATAGAGAGGCAAAGAACTAAAGAAAAATAAATAAAAACGAAGTATTGAAATTGAAAACAATCTCTCCCTTCTCGACATATTTCTCTTATATCACTAACTTTAAAGTCAGAAAGCAAAAACAAAAAATGAAATCATGTCGTCAGATTTTAATTTTTAGTTTATATTTTTTATACTTGATAAAGTATATGGAGGAGATTAGGAATGGAGAGAGGTGATAATAGAGAGGCGAAGAACTAAAGAAAAATAAATGAAAACAAATATTGAAATTGAAAGCAATTTATAAAAGTTTTTAGTTTTCTTTTTGAGTTAATTTCAGTTTACTACCATAAAATTTCTTGGTTTTTAATATTTGATATATCGAGTTTTTTTCATTCCAAAATGATATCTGAAGTCATAATTTTGGAATACTTTCATACATCTGTTAAAATTACTGTTAAATCATTCATTAACTGATGGTGTGACGTCCATGTAAACGTGTGGCGCCCACCTAGATATTAAAAAAATACAAATAAAAATAAATAAATCTAGTTCGTCCTCTCCTACGTCACCTCCTGCTCCCACCTAACCCTCCCTCCTTTCTTTCCTCTGCACCTACCCTCTTCAACTCCTTGCACATCCACCCTTACCCCTCCTTATTTGACGGACTTGGATTATCTGCCCTTCTCATTCCATGCCCTTTTCATGCCCTCCTATGTTATGTGGTTACGGTTAAGCCACATCAATATTTTATATTTATTTTTTTTATAAAAATAATAAAACAAAAAGTAAAATAAATATAAAATGTTAACGTGGCTTAACCGTGATCACAGAAATAAGAGGGCATAGGAAAGATATGGAACCAGAGGGCAGACAATCCAAGTCCTTATTCGACTCCACTCTCCTTTGTCCACTGATCCCTCCATACCTGACCCACCTCTCCCTCACTTCCATACCCAAACCTGACCCATTTCCAAATTTGACAGCGGCGATCCATTGTGTTGAATTAAGAAGCGACAACTTAAAGGCATTGGGGGACGAGGATCATCCTGGAGCGAGGATGGACGACCCTATGAGCTCGAACCTCTAAGCCTTACCTACCAGATTTGACAGCGATGGAGAGCCAAACCGAGTGGTCGGAGAAGTTGGAGAAGACGATGGTGGAGAGCCAAACCGATTTTTTAAAGCTTTCAAATTTTCTCCTGATTTGCGTTCCAATTCGATTTTTTATTGTGGGTGTTGCAGTCCCAAACCCAGCGGCCAAAAAACCATCGAGACTGGCTTTGACGGCGAAGGGGATTGGGAGCCCCGAGGGGGGTGAGGTTGGAGAGGACGATCCATATTTTTTAATTTTCTTCAATTTGTTTTAAAATCCTTTTTAATATCTATGTGGACTACACGTCATTAGTTAACGATTGATTTAACAACAACTTTAGCGCATGTATGAAAGTGTCATAAAATTATAACTTCAGGTACAACTTTGGGATGAAAAAAATTGATGTACCAAATGGTGAAAACTAAGAAACTTCAGAGTTATAAAATGAAAATCAAGAAACTTCAAAGTTGTAAACAAATATTAATCTTTTCTTTTTTTATATTTTGTATCATTCCTTACACATTTCTTCTATAACTTTCCCACCATCTTTTCTTTTTTTCTTTTTCTTTTTTCATTTTTTTTGTATCTCTAACACAAATGTGAAGCAACTTAGTACTACGGTCTTAGGTTTGAATATTATGGATGATGAATTCGATACCAAATTAGGTTGTTCATTGTCTGTCTTAGCCAAACTCCGCCTCCCCTTACTGTATTAAAAAAAAACACAAATATTGAAACTAAAAATTAAAATCAAAATGGTTAATTATCAAACATTTTGTTAAAATTTTTTATGTTGTATTGTTATGGAATACTTTGGATGCGGTCCTTAATCACTAGTGTACATTGATTGAAACCTTATTAGTTTTTAGATTTTTTTTTATCAAAGTCCTTTTAACTTTGTACAAATCAACATATTAGCATTAATCAATTTCCATGTCAACTATTTTATATTTTAAATTAAACATTATACTAAATATTGTAATATAGACATCCTTTAAAGTAATTTATTTATCCGAACATTTAAAGCAATTAAATAAGATAAATTACCATATTTATGGGATATAAAATCCCATAAGATTTGAAATTTACGTTTATAGGATTAAACAACAAACTCCACCCTTAGAAAACCTTAAACCAATTAAAAATTGATGATTAAAATGTGGAAAATAAGTTATGAAAATAATTGTTTTTTTTTTATTGAATGACTGATAAAAGATAAATGTTCCCATAAGAATGTACCCATGTGCAATTATAGTAATTCACAAGAATGTACCCATGTGACATCCCACATCGCCTAGGGGAGTGATCCTTAAATGTATATTCTCATCCCTACCTAGCATGAAGCCTTTTGGGAGCTCACTGGCTTCGGGTTTCGTAGGAACTCCGAAATTAAGCGAGAAAGGGGCCAGAGCATTCCCAGGATAGGTGACCCACCGGGAAGTTGCTCGTGAGCTCCCAAAAACAAAATCGTGAGGGAATGGTAAGCCCAAAGCGGGCAATATTGTGCTACGGTGGTGGAGCAAGCCCGGGAAATGATCCGCCTCGGGCCGGGATGTGAAAACCCATATACAATTTCAACATTAAAACCCATATGTGACCAAAAAAAAAAAACAAATGTACCCATATAAATTCTTAATGTAAAAAATGATTAAAGGATAGAAAAATGGAAGCAAACCATAAATGAGAGGTCTTAGATTCGATTCTCGTCAAAGACGAGTTTGAACCACATTATTGCTAGCCCATTGTGATGCTAAACCCACCCCTCCCCTTAATATAGATAATATTGTTTGTTTTCA
Source organism: Cydonia oblonga (assembly GCA_015708375.1). Lineage (NCBI taxonomy): Eukaryota > Viridiplantae > Streptophyta > Magnoliopsida > Rosales > Rosaceae > Cydonia > Cydonia oblonga. Next base: position 3,683 of record JADOBS010301760.1, read on the forward strand.
AAAAAAAAAAATACTTAAGGGTACATACTATAAAAATCTTATAGGAAAAAGTTATACATATATGGGTAAAAAATAATTTAGAAGAAAAATTTACAATGGTAGTATAGAATAAAAGTTGGGTACATGGATTAAGGAACAAGAGAAGAGAATGTACTCAATGAAATTAAAATTGCGTTCATAGCAATATAATGGTCATTTGTTATGATTTTGCAATATGATAGCCATGGAGAAAAAGTAAGTTTGAATTTTTTTTGGCAAAATTTAAGTTGAAGAACATATTTAATATAATAATGTTGAATTTGAATATAAACATAAACTTGAGTGAGAGAATTTTGGGATTTTCAGTTACAAACGTGATAATGTAGTAAAAGTTATAAATTAAAATAGGGTAAATATCAGTTTATTACCCTCATGTTTCATAGTTTTCAACATTTAGTACATCAAATTTTTTTTATCTCAGAGTCATACCTAAAGTGTTAATTTTGGGACAGTCTCATACATCCATTAGTCAAACTCTTAAGTCTGCCGTTAACTGATGACGTGGTGCCTATGTGGACAATGACTGGGCGCCATATGTCATTAAGGGGTCCATGTGGATTAATTTTTTTGGGAGAAGGGGTTCAAAAAAAAAAATTCAAAAATTCAAAAATTCAAAAAAGAAAAGAAAATGAAAAGCCCTGTGGAGGTCAGAAGAAGAAGAAGAAAGGCAAAGTCATTCTCTGTTTTACCGTTGCCATATTACACCACCCTCCCTTCTCTCCTCATTCATCCCTTATCCCTCCATTCTCTCCTTTGCACCAACCCACCAAACCCTCATCTCCTCCAAGTTTTTTTTAGAGCTCCGCCGTCGAATCCTCCTCCAAGTTTTGCCTTTTCGCACAACAGAGGTATTGTTCTCCTTCCTTCTTCGTCTTCTGAAATTGTTATCAATTCTAGGGTTTGCTTCGTTCGTGGTTTACCTGTAAATAGATAGACCCCCTCCCTTCTCTCCTCTGCAAATCAGTTTAATCCAAAGAGACTTGCCACTTCTAAAACGAAAAAAGGGATTCAATTTGGTTTCACAATTGGATTTGGGGATTTAGGGTTTTGCAAGTGCAGGCATTGAAAAGGATGGAATTTTGGTTTTTTGGGAAGTAAGTACAAGAACAGGGTTTTATAGAAAGAGAGAGAATTAGGGTTTTAGAGTGACTTTCGAAGAATTTCCTCCATCTTCGACGGATGAATCTGTCGCTGCAAGTCTAGGGCTTCGACAGCGAGGACAGGTTCGAAATCACCCGACGATGCTGAGAGGCTTGAAACTGCACGAAAAGAACCTGAAACGGAATCGAGGCGGACCAGTGTCTCGGACACCCCGGAGTGAAGGTTGAGCCCCGATTTCCTGGTTTGAGGTGACTCCATTGCTGGGTTCTATTGGATGCTGTTCTTGGTTGCTTGGAGGAAGAGTTGCTGGGTTGTAGGGTCTGAAGAATGTGATGATATCATATAGCTAATTGGTATAATTAATGGGATTTTTGAAGAGAGAAGGAGGAGGCCAAAGGAACAGAGGAGAAACGGGAGGGGTTGGGGGAGGTAGAATACGGGGCTTTTTTTTTTTTTTGAACCCCTTCTTCCAAAAAAAAAAAAATCCACGTGGACCTCTTAATGACACGTGACGTCCATTCATTGTCCACATAGACGCTACATCATCAGTTAACGGCAGACTTAACAGTTTGACTAACGGATGTATGAGACTATCCCAAAATTAACACTTTAGGTATGACTCTGGGACGAAAAAAACTTGATGTACTAAATGTTGAAAACCACGAAACATGAGGGTAGTAAACTGATATTTACCCATTAAAATATGTAAAACAAATAAAAAGATGACATGGAAGTATTTTAATAGTAAAATGTTGAGGTGTACAAAGTCAAGTGACTTTGATAAAAATAAAATAAAATAAAATAAAATAAAATAAAAACTAAAAACCAATAAAATTTCAGTCTATGAATATTAGTGATCAGGTGTCACATCCCAGTCTTGACTTCGCCGTAGCACAATATTGTTCGCTCTGGGCTTACCATTCCCTCACGGTTTTATTTCTGGGAACTCACGAGCAACTTCCTAATGGGTCACCCATTCTGGACCTGCTCTCGTCCGAACTCGCTTAACTTCAGAGTTCCGATGGAACTTGGAACTCACGAGCAACTTCCTAATGGGTCACCCATTCTGGACCTGCTCTCGTCCGAACTCACTTAACTTCAGAGTTCCGATGGAACCTGAAACCAGTGAGTTCCCAAAAGGTCTCGTGCTATAGGGAGAGGAGTATGTACATATAAGGTACATCACCCCCTTTCCGTTGGTCGATGTGGGATACTTAAAGGGAACCCAGCGTTCTCGCCAGCACATTCGTACCAAACGGCATGGCTTACCATTCCCTTACCGTTTTGTTTCTGGGAACTCACGAGCAACTTCCTAGTGGATCACCCATCCTGGACCTGCTCGCGTCCGAACTCGCTTAACTTCGGAGTTCCGATATAACCCGAAGCTAGTGAGTTCCCAAAAGGCCTCGTGCTATAGGGAGGGGAGTATGTACATATAAGGCACATCACTCCCTTTCCGTTGGTCGATGTGGGATCTCACATCAGGGACTGGATCCTTATTTTTCCTATTTTAATTTTGCATACCATTTCATACACTTATTTAGCTATTTTACATCCCTCTACCGTATTTTCTCTTCCTCCTTCCTCCTTTATTTCTATAATTGTTTTTCTCCTTCATAAAATAATAACAAAATAAAAATTAAAACCCAAAACTGAAACAATTATCGAACGACAAATCCTTTCTTTTTCTTAAAAGGACAACACACATGTTTGAATGGAAATTACATGGAAGGTCAAGATAAATAATTACTGCACTTTCTTGGTTACAACCTTGAAGCAAGAACATTGACTGTCTAAACAAAATGTGTTGACCTTCTCCCAGAAAACTGTAATTTTGTGAGTCCGTACGTCTCGGTTGCGTACATCAGGTCCTGCCTGCAGTCCCACACAACTTGAAGGAAAGCAATAAAGCAACGAATATGATATATTTTTTCTTTCTTTTTCTCACCTTTTCTATCTTCTTTTTCACTGTGTCAAGTGATGGATTTCAATCAATGAATATGTTTGTTGTAACCAACACAAGCCCTACCGTCTAATGTAACATGATAGAGGCTGGCGTTTCTTTAAGCTCATGGTTTCATAGAGAGTTTGCAGCCACAAGAGTTAGAACGGATGTGCTTCTCACTATGTACCCGAGTTTTTAAATTTACTCACCGAATTAATGTGTCATGCCACAAATAATTTTAGTGGTCGAATTTATGAACTAATGAAATATCTTAACGAGTCGACAATAGGGATTTGTTTTAGTGTTTGTCTTCCAAAGTTATACAAAAAAAACCTTTCAATCTGTCATCTAACTGTTGTGTTTAGAGCCGAAGAGCGCACATTAATTTAGAACCAACAGAACCGAAAATGATATGAAGAGATTCAGCCTTCCAAAGCACAAATGTTAACACTAAAGTCAGACTGCACAGATCAATGATTAAATAAAACTATTAAAACTGACTATGTTTGCAAGGGGGTTCTTATAGCTCAAGGGTTACGTTCATTCACCCCAATACTCGAGATCTTATGCTGGAAACCACTTCACTTGAGATCCCGTGTTCTAATCCAGCTTCCTATATCTGATGCACTGAATTTTCGGAGTACTAGGAAATGAGAAGTGAGAACATGGGTTTTCCCATTCGACTTAGTCGTTGCCGCAGAAAAAAAAACAGCAGTTCTCCGAGGTCTCACAAAGACCAACACTTGAACCTACTAAGAAACTCCATTAATTAATTTAGCACATGATCAAGGCAAATTAATCTTGGGACTTGGCCCTTCATAATATGAAACATCCAAAAGTGCTTTTTTCCAGTAAACCCTCCAACTTTCCAAGTCTTGGAGGGACCAAAATTTATACACAACTTTAGACTCATGACTGAAATTAAAAATAATATTTAGAAAATTAAGAACGATATAATTTTCTTGTACCACACATGAAATATCAACAAAAAGGGAAAGGAAAAAAAAGGTTGGTTGTCATCATTGGGTCCTTGACTTCTTTTTGCAGTTTATATAAATTATTACCCTATAGCCCTATATCTACCCCCCATATTATTCTCTAGTTTGATCCAATCCAACCGTATGCATTTTTCAAACTAACTTGTAGCTTCAGCAAATATGAGTGTCAAGAAACTAGCATTCACCTTCTTGACTCCTAGTTGTTTCAAGGCCAACAAACCAATTGCAGATCAAAAATCCCAAACGTCGAAAGAAATCTCATTGCGGAGATTGTCACTCTCGGATTTGAGTAACTCATCGGTATGCACAGCCCTCAGTGATCTGTCAAATTCACTTATTGGCTCAAACCTTCATATTTTTTCACACAAGGAGCTTAAAAAGATTACACAAAGTTTCTCCAAGAGCAACTATCTCGGTGAGGGCGGGTTCGGGCAGGTGTACAAAGGTTTCATTGATGACAAGCTTAGGCCTGGATTGGAAGCTCAGCCTGTTGCTGTTAAGGTCTTGGATTTAGATGGCAAACAAGGACATCGGGAGTGGCTGGTAGTATTTCTTTTTTAACCATTTCAAAGCTATGGTCCTAATCATATCATATGCTTCCCAAGTTGTGGAAAAATGCTAATCATCAAACACTTTTTTATGTTGTAGGCTGAAGTGATTGTTCTTGGGCAACTGAAGCACCCGAATCTTGTTAACTTGATCGGGTACTGCTGTGAAGACGATCACAGGCTTCTGGTGTACGAGTACATGGAGAGAGGCAACTTAGATCACCAGCTATTTAAACGTACAATTCTGATCATGCATGCATGATTTTTATGTTTTTATTTTTATTTTTATTTTTTATTTATTTTGAAACGAGCACAAAATATTTGGATCAGAAAATTTATGAATTTGTTTGTTTGTTCATTACTGCAGGTTATGGTGGAACCCTGCCTTGGCTAACAAGAATCAATATAGCAATTGGAGCTGCAAAAGGCCTCAGTTGCCTCCATGAGGAAGAAAAGCCAGTCATATACCGCGATTTTAAGACTTCGAACATCTTACTGGACTTGGTAATTTTCTCTCCTTAATTAGCTCTCTTCTGCTCTTCGTACATGCGTAATTATTGCTCATCTGATAAAATTATGTCTTCCTTTTTCCTGCAGGATTACACGGCTAAGCTGTCTGATTTCGGTCTTGCCATAGATGGCCCGGAAGGAGATGAAACACACATTACAACACACATCATGGGAACTCATGGCTACGCAGCTCCAGAATACGTCAAGACAGGTAATGCAAGTTGGTATCTTGAGTATTGCTATTTGTACCATGTCAACCGACCACTATTATATCAACTACACACCGAAAACGCTACACATGTTCGGTTAAGACTATACAAATTGTTTTATTATTTTAAGTTACTACTTTCATTTATTCATAATAGCATGAAATTTTAAATTTTCATAAATCATATACTCTTCGTTTTCAGGTCATTTAACAGCAATGAGTGATGTATATGGCTTCGGCGTAGTTCTTTTGGAACTACTAACTGGTAGAAGGTCCGTGGATGAGAGCCGTCATGGTAGAGAACAGAACCTAGTGGAGTGGTCCAAACCATTTTTGAAGGACACACATAAACTTGACCGCGTGATGGATCCTAGGCTCGAGGGTCAGTACTCGACCGAAGGGGCTAGAAAAGCGGCTGCATTGGCTCACCAATGCTTGAGCCACAACCCCAAATGTAGACCAACGATGAGCAGTGTGGTCAAGACCTTAGAGCCTCTTATGGACTTGACTAATGACATCCCAATCGGACCCTTTGTGTACGTTGTTCCAACTGAGGAAGAAAACAAAGTTAGTGTGCATAGGGTTGAAAGAGAGGGGCAAGCTGAGTGTGATGTGGTGAAAAACGATAGCAAAGGTGAAGAAAAAGTGGTGGAAACGAGAGCGAAGGGCCGCCACAGGAGACGTAAAGGTCATCGGTATAGAAACCGGATTAAGTCATTGAGGTCTAGTACCGTTTATTCTGATACTGCTCTTTATAGAATTCTTGGAACTGATTTGTACTCTCCCAAATAAGCAATTGATGTCGTTAGGGAAAAAATGCACATGCTTTAGCATGATTTGGTCATACATCCTCGTAGAAACAAACGGAGAAATATGTAAAGAAAGAACTGATTACAAGCTTTTAGTCAAAAATATAATTGAAAAGACACTAAACAAACAATATATTTGTACTTATACATTAGAGTTGTTTTATTGTTGCGAGGATCTTCCCTTTGTGTATGATTTTTGTAATTTTTTTTATTATTATTATAACATGGAAAAACAAGTACTTTGAAGAAACACAATACTCTGTTTTCAACTTCAAATTTCTATGCTTTCCATATAAAGAATTCATATTACATGAATTTATTACCAGTGCATAAGGTTATAGAAAGAATAAAAATGACCTTGATTAAATTATTTATGGACTCACTATTTTAATCTTCCATTCGTTTCTGGAGTGCAAAATATTCTATTCAATGTTCCAAGTCAATTTTCCATCAATTCTTCCTTTGTGTTCAAAATTAGCTCAAATGTAGTGCACCAATCAAAGGGTTTGAATAACCCACCAAGCAGATTTCACAAAATATTTGAAGAATTAAGGTCATCATAATCTTTGGAGATAGACTAGAATTCTGCAGGGGCCTGCCTCATATTTTTCCACCCTTTGCACCAAACCCACCCAAATCCCAAGTTTGGCCTAATTTATAAGATGAGTTTTGCTGATTCAACTGAAGAAAGTCCTTGTAAGACTTTAATTATTTGCCATTGCTTATGACCACCATTAGTAAACAACTTGCAAGGGTCTCATTGGGCTCGTGTTCAGGTTTGCTCATTTATATCCATGTCGTTTGAAATCACATATTGATGAACAAGCAAAACGATATAGAATAATTTAAGAGTACAATAATTCATACTGATGATCAGACAAATGAGAATTCAATTAATTCATATTGATGATCAGAAAAATGAGAATTCGATCTAATATTCATTGAGCAGAAAAAATTATGGACATCCATCCCATCCCCAATTTGAAACAAGTAAAGGGTTAGGGTTACAGAAATTCAAAGCAACTTTTAGCTAGGTAAGTGGGAAAGCTTAAGCTAGAAAAAGGTTTAGGTTGAAGACTTAAGACCCCCAAGATAACCTTTGTATAATCCATTTGGATGAAAGTCAATACATGACGTTCGAGTTGATGCAATTGCTTGTCACTAAAATTTCTAGCTTCCATCACCAGGAGGTGAAACTTCATGAGCAGCCTGATCCGGATTAAGTAACCGAGAGCACTAATTCAGAGGCCATAGGTGTGATTAAGCCTTGTATTTTTCGTCACACACCCATTCTGCGTCATACTTTTCACCATATGGAACAGCAACCCCTTCAACTAAAGGCTCTCCTGTCCAAAACCAAGAACATGTTCAGAAAATACAATGATTGATAACCTATATGGGAACATGGATTGTGGCTTGACATCACCTAGATGAGTTTACGTGGTATGTTATGTGTTGGCACGACTTGTAAAGACGTCCAAGAGTAAATCCGCTCAAGTAGGCAGCCGCTTTCTAGCTCGAAGAAAGCAGACCCAGCAAGTTACTCCGCACTAATAAACTTTTGCCGTTTCGCCACTTAGAGCATCTCCAAAGGAGATGTCAACATATCCACATAAGCTATAACAGTAATGAAAGACTACACTAATATTCTCCAACCGAAATGTCAATTCCTATGTGACGCTGACATGGATTGGCAACAAAGAGGTTGCTATCAAATTTAACAGCAGCTTCAAATATTTTTTTATTAATTTTTTTAATGGGAAACGTTGAAACTGAAAGCAAAAGAAGAAGCCAGACCGAAGCTTGAATTTTGGAGTCGTCAGATTGGGTGCGAGGGACTTGCGGAATTGTCCCGGTCGGAGTCGTTAGATTGGGTGTGAGGGACTTGCGGAATTGTCCCGATCGGAGTCATCAGATTGGACTTGCGGGAGGGACGACAAGCTTGAATTTTGAATTTTGGTATCACTCGAATTGGGTGTGAGGGACTTGCGGGAGGGAAGCCTTTCTTGGTGAGGTTGCATTTGATTTTATCAGCTTTAGGTTCGAATTGGGTGTGAGGAACTTACAGGAGGGAAGCTTGCAGAGCTTCCATGGCTGAAGGTGTGAATGAAGTGAAGAAATTTGGGGGCTTTTGAAAGATGTCAAAATGGGTAATAAAATAATAGTTTAATAAAATAAAAGAAAAAAAATAGTGTAATAAAATAATATTTAATTTGACATACCGGGTGGAGAGTAAAATTTTGAAAGATGTCAAAATGCCACATAGGCCGTCAAATTCAAATTTAATGTTTAAAATTTGACATTTCCTTTGAAAATGCTCTTACATTCTAATTCTTCTTAGTGACTCTTCTTAAACCAACTCCATCCCTGCCAAATTGCCCATGCAAATCGAGCAAGCAATTACTGCATTTAGTGAACATTAATTGACTAACTGCATCTCTATCCCTAAATTGAATAGCTTAGGCTATTGGTATTAAAATATTGGGTAAATCTCTGTTTACTACCCTCATGTTTTATGGTTTTCAACTTTTAGTACATCAAGTTTTTTTCGTCCCAGAGTCATATCTAAAGTGTAAATTTTGGGACAGTCTCATACATCCGTTAGTCAAACTGTTAAATCTGCCATTAATTGATGACGTGGTGCCCATGTGGACGATGACTAGACACCACGTGTCATTAAAGGGTCCACGTGGAATTTAAAAATTTTAAAAAAAAAATTCGCCCAAATTTAAAATATTAAAATAATTAATTAAACAAAAAACAAAGCAAAAAAAAAAAAAAAAAAAACCCAACCCC